>BLXT01006697.1:25123-36701 GCA_019648995.1 Plakobranchus ocellatus | reverse complement strand
TTTCCTATAACTTTTTAAACAAGGCATTTCAGAATTTTACAAAAAAAAGTCGAAGGAGATAGATTTTGGAAATTGCATAAGGAACTCATTGAATGGTGGCTGTTACCATGGCAAACATAGACAATTTTTCTTTTTTTTTTTTACATTTGTTGCCACTGATGTGACGATCGCGGCGCATCAAATTGGGTAAAAAGAGAAACGCCAGGCCTGTCTAAATAAGTTTTTTGATGAACCACTTCATTAAGGTGCCCCCCCCCCCCCCCCCCCCCCCCCCCCCAGACACACACTCACACTTTTTAAAACTGTTCTGGATAAGTTTCATGATATTCAACTCGGGACGAAAGCAAGAAAACTTTTCTGCGTATGGTTTTAAAAAAAAGCTGCTGGAGCAATTATGAATATTTCAGGGCAGCTCTATTTCGGCAAGAATGTGAGAAAGAAATACACACCGCCCAGGGAAAGAGAGAGAGAGAGAGAGAGAGAGAGAGAGAGAGAGAGAGAGAGAGAAAGAAAACGATGTTTTTTATAATTCAATCTTTGTTTAGATACACAATCATCTAAAAAGACTTGTAAAAGTATAAATAAAAAAGCGAGTTTCACGCTTGAAGCAAGCGTCGGGAAACCATTAGTAAGGTCCATTATGCCTTTGATAAACAGTATTGTGAGGTTGTTTGCCATTCCTTTTCTCGCCGCCTTTACTTTTGTCCGGTCTTTGAATGAGAGAGAGAGAGAGAGAGAGAGAGAGAGAGAGAGAGAGGAGGAGGAGGAGGAGGAGGAAGAAAACGGGCACACAAAGTAGTTTTCACTAGAATATAGATTAGCGTCTACTGAGCACATATTACTTACCAGCGAAACACCTGTCACCAGAAATTTATTTATCATTGGAAAAAATGATATGATGACACGGGGGAAAAATTGTGTGGGGATTGACATTCCTTTTCGGAATTCCATTCGTAATGTGGGTCTATTAAAGCTTCAAT
Organism: Plakobranchus ocellatus; assembly: GCA_019648995.1. Taxonomy (NCBI): domain Eukaryota; kingdom Metazoa; phylum Mollusca; class Gastropoda; family Plakobranchidae; genus Plakobranchus; species Plakobranchus ocellatus. The sequence continues at coordinate 35,721 of BLXT01006697.1, read as the reverse complement.
TTGTTTGAATATGTTTTGAATATGTATGTTTATTTCTTTATTTTCCACCATGCTTCTACAATAAAAGTAAAAAAAAGGCCACACATTGATCCGTAACCAATATTTGCAAAACAATTTTGAATTTATTAAAGCAACTAAAGCTTTTTACGCACCATATTTATCTCTCTTTCAAAAAATTGTACGATGACTGCTTCGTTCCTATTGTCTTCATTACTTTTCCATTGTAAACCTCTCATTGCCAAAGTTATATAAAGCTACAACTAGTAAGGCACTCTTCAGTTTTGCTGCAGTAAAGGCATTTTCCGAGTTAATCTGGGGGGAAAATGAAATGGAAAACCATGAAGGAGGCGGAACAGAGATAAGAAGAAGAAAGATGAAGGAAGAAGAAGGGAAAGGAGAAAAGTCGAAGGAAGAGAAATATGGCTCGGGCTCAACTTAATGTGACACATAACATAGGCTCGATTTTTTTCTTTTTTATGGCCTAATATAAAGATGGCCTAAGAATGGTAATGAGATGAAAATGGACCAAAAACGTGCCATGGATTTAGCCTACAAAAGCATATTCTCGTCAATTTAACAAGGACAACAGTTTAAGGGTAGTTTTTTAAAAGAAAGGTTGAATCAGTTGTCTTGTTAGTGTTCAGCTTGTTTTGTGCATTGAAAGCGAAAACTGAGTTTACGTTATGTTATGTCACAGTAACAAGCACTACGGACAAATATTTTGAGGATAGCAGGTAACGGAAACAACAAACTACCTTAAGCAAGTTTAGGAAGTCTCATGGTAGTGGGGTTTTTACTTCAGTAATATTTTTTGTCAAGAATTCCATAATTTTCCATTTGACCAAATTAACACAATAAGATGAGCCTTACCCCTAAAGGAAGAAGTGGACGAAGAGAAAAAAGGAAAAGAAGAAGAAAACGACAAAGAAGAACACAAAAAGGAAGATGAACATAAAAGGAGAGAGGAGGATGAATAGATGAAGAGAAAGGGGAGAGAGAAGAAGAAGAAATATAGGAAGAAATGGAAGAAGACGCAAAAGGAAAAGACGAAGACGAAGAACACAAAAAGGAAAATAAAACAGAAGAGGAGAGGAAAGAGGAAGAATTGAGAATGGGGAGTGAGAAGAAGAAATAGAGGAAGAAGTGAAAGGAGATTAGAAGAAGAGGACGTAGAAGTTGAGATGAAGATGAGTAACAGGAAAGGGGCACGGAAAATATTCTAAGAAGATATATATATTACAAGCATGTTTGCCCGTTCAAATGAACGGGAAAGGAAAAGACATTTTTCTGAGCATAATTGACTTGTCTTAGTATCGCATTAAGTTAATAAAAATGAAGAAATTCTTACTGATGATAAAAAGTTATATTTTTCAGGATATAAATCGAGGTTTGCCTTAAACTATATGCTGAAGAATGTCTTACAACATACCAACCTTAAGCAGATTTCTCTAAACCTAATCAGGACCATAATCTACCGAACTTGGGCATACCTACAGTAAACAAAATGCAAAGAACGATTGAAAAAAAAAGTGAAAAATTCATGAACCAAAATGGGAACCAAAGAATTAGCCATCTGAAATGTAGCCTTATTCCACTCCCCTCCAGTATATTTCTTGATTGAAATTTAATGATCACTGCTTTTGTAGCAAGGCAAAAAAACTGACATTCTTTCACAAATGAAGTGAAAATCCCAGAACAAAAACATAAACTAAAGAAAGGTGCTTTGCATACCGCAGCCTTAATAAGGTTTAATTTTTAACTGAAGGATGGTTTCATGTAAGCTATGATTCATGAATGGAGTTTGCATTCTATCATTTTGAAGGCTTGGGGCCTGCAATAATTAATTAAAAATTAATCTAGCAGCTGCCATGATATGAACTCGAGATGTGATGTCCTTCTATGAGAGCAAAAGTAAACCAAATAAAGTTACTGTTATGTGACGCAACCTTAATTCAATTTATGCTTGTCTGCGCAGGATCCTGAAGTCTGGAAGTTGACATCTTGACTTGGAGAGAGTTTTAGCAATTAAATATAGACTTTTTTGCATAATTTGAAAGAAAACCTTATATACAGTCCAATTTTTCAAAATAGTAGGGCTTGAAGTCTGCATAAACAAATTTAAATGTTATTATAAAAAATCGCCATGATGATTAAATTTAGGCCAAAGTAAAAAAAAAATTCACCATTAAAGCAATAATGGAATGGAAATTTTGAAATAAACTTTTGCTATCGAGGTACTGATTCTCGATCTAAACAAATATCTTGCCTAGTATTTTAATTTTGTTACCTGGTCTGCAATCAACGTGAATCAACAATTTTAAGATATGGCCTTCTCTAAATTTCGGTATTGGGCGATATATAATCAGAATCCTGCAACGCAATTTTGGGAAAAACTTGCCAAATTTAGGCGTAAGGATCCTAATAAACGAAGATTTAGTTTAGATTGTTGATCCAACAATATTAAGATGATTTAACTTTATCAGGATTAGGCCCAGATCTAGATCTAGGCCTATCAGGATCTGGATCTACATCTAGACTCTAGGTTGCAATAAAATACCTGGATTCTAAACTTTAGATCAAAATTGGATTTTGATCTATGATTCCCCCGTGTGGGGCCGGGGGAAGAATTGGTTCCACCGTGGTTGCCGCGGGTCGTAAGAGGCGACCAAGGCAGGTTGTCGCCTATGGACTGCCTCTCGTTCAGGACAAGGTGGCATCTCTTTCTCCACCTGGCTTTTGTCTTTTATCCCCACTTCCTTTCCCGCGCTATCGCCCCGTCTACTTCTCCTCCTGCTGTCCTCTACTTCTTTCTCTTCCCATGTGGAGTCTGGGATAGAATCGACCCACCGTACTGTGCGTGTCGTAAGAGGCGACTAAAACAGGCTGTCGCCCATGAACTGCCCCTCATCGGTACATGGGCGACATCTCTTTCTCTCCACCTTGCTCTGTCTTCTATCTTCACTTCCTTTCCTGCGCTATCGTCCCGCCCACTTCTCCTCACACTATCCTCTACTTCTATCCACCGCAGCCCTCCGGTGCTGGGAATAATTGAGAGGCCCGCCCCCACAAAGAGGGCGCCTTGTTTGCCGTGAGGTGCGACCCGTATGGGGGGGGGGGGGGGGGGGGGGGGGGGGGGGGGGGGGGGGGGGGGGAGAGGGGTGAATCCTGGAGGTTGAGGAGGTGAAAGCCCGGCAATAGTGGCTGTCACTCATCAAAATGCCTCCTTGGCCACTTCCTTCTCCTGAGACGGGAGGGCAGCGCTGACCCACGCTGCCCAATCGGCTGGTCATTTTTCTCTGAATATGGCTCGGGTCAATCCCAGTAGAGTTCCCACACTCTCTGCTGGGAGTATAGCTCCAGGGTAGCCCTGACACAGCGCTGGGGTGCCGCGCAACGTGTCCCCCTGCTTGGGCTCCGTGGCGGGCGGGTAGCCATGGAGCTGAATCTTTAAAACCTCCACATGACACAAAAAACCACCCCTGACCCCTCCCCACTACCCGACGTGGCAAAGAAGCCTTGCACGGAGGCAGCTCGTGGAGCTGCCTCTGTTGCCAGCAAAAGGAAGGCGGAGGACCTTCCACCTTTGATGAACATGTCTCCCTTTGTGGGTTGGTCACCATTCAAAAAGTTTATGGTGATCAGCTCGTGAGGATCTGCGAAGGTGGCCGACAGGTCACCTTTTAAGATCCAGAGGGAGTTGAAGTCGATTTTGGGCGACGAGACCATCGAGGTCACCAAACTTGGTAGTGGTGACATCATGGTCGAGTTAAAGTCGAATGAACAGGCAAAGAAGCTGGGAGCAATTACGACATTCCTAGACATCCCTGTGACTGTCAGTCCTCATAAGAGCCTGAACAGTTCCAAGGGAGTAATTCGCAGTCGTGATCTACGGTGTTGCTCGGAGGAGGAGATGGTGGAGGAGCTGAGTGGCGTCACTCACGCTCGGCGCACCAAGGTGCGTCGGGGTGAGGACAAAATTCAGACCGACACCGTCGTCCTGATCTTTGACAGCCCGAAGCCGCCAAGTAGAATACGTGCGGGGTACCTGACTCTCGATGTCAGACCATACGTTCCGCTCCCGATGCGCTGCTATAAGTGCCAACGCTATGGCCATGGCAAGGACAGTTGTAAGAAACCTGCTGCTGTATGCTTTAGATGTGGCAAGGGTGGTCATGTCGAACGTGACTGTTCGGCTGACCCCCATTGCGTAAACTGCAGAGGAGACCATGCAGCCAGCAACAAGACCTGTCCGAAGTTCTTGGAAGAACAAGCCATTCTTCGCTACAAAGTTGAGAATGGCGGTACATTTCAGCAAGCCCGTAAGGCAGTTGTTGTTGAAATCCATAAAACGATTTCAACGCGAACATTTGCTAGTGCCGTCAAATCTCAGCTTCGAACGAAGCCAGCAACGCTCCCCAAGGATGGCGGCAGAAGTGCCCCTTCAGCCTCGCCCAAGGAGAAAAAAGCCCAGAAGGATTCTCCGGCTCCCAGTCCCCAGGGAGCAGCAGAAACCGAAGTACCAGCCAAGCGCAGGGCCGAAAAGTCCAAAAGACAGGAGGCCCCTGGGGAAACTGTCAATCGTTTTGCGCCTCTGGCGATGGATGCTGAGGATACGATAACCTCAATCTAAGGGGATTCCTCCACCCCCAGCTCCCCGAGGGCCTCCGCCTCCCCTATGGAGTGCCCTCCCTCCCCCTCCAAATCCCGCCCCCTGCCCCCGGCGGAGAAAGCCGAAGGTCCTCCTCCTTCCCCCTCGCCTCCCTACCCCTTCACCCCCGAAGTCCAGGTGACGGAGGGGGTGAAGGCGACTAAAAAGATAAAAGGCCTGACAGGTTTACTTCAAAGCTGCTCGATGCGGCCAGGTTGTCCATACCCTTTCATCAAGGGACGAAAAATAAAACCCGTGTGCCCTGGTTTATCCAGGAATGTAGGCAGGCTCTTCAGGAAAAAGGCTCAAAGGAACTATTTTAAAGCGCCTTCTTTTGAAAATTTCATAGATTTTAAAAAACAAAAAGCTAAAGCTAAATTTGTAATTAAAAATTCCAAGAAACAGTCTTGGAAGACATATGTGTCCTCTTTAAATTTAAATACTTCCTCTAAAACTGTTTGGAAAAAAATAAGAAAAATTAAATCTTCTTGTCATCTTAAAAAAGACGGCCAGATCATTTCAGACCCTACAGATTATGCTGATTATCTGGCTGAAACTTATTCAAAAAACTCCAGCTCAAAAAATAATTCTAAAAATTTCCAGCAAACCAAACAAAGAGCTGAAAAACAAAATTTAAATTTGTCATCTGAAAATAATGAACCGTACAATAATCCTTTTATCATGGCGGAACTTAAAAGTTCAGTTGATAAATCTATAGAGTCTGCCGCAGGTCCTGATGGTGTGTACTATCAGTTCCTGAGGCACCTTCCTGAATCCTGCCTGCATACTCTTCTTAAACTCTTTAATAACATTTGGACCACCGGGGACATCCCCCCATCTTGGAGGGAGGCTTCGGTGGTTCCAATTCCAAAACCCGGGAAGGATCCTTCTGATCCTTCCAACAAGGATCCTTCTGATCCTTCCAACTATAGGCCTATTGCGCCCACGAGCTGCTTGTGTAAGACCCTCGAGCGGATGGTGAATGACCGACTGGTCCATGTGCTTTAGTCCAGAAACCTGCTGTCAAATGTACAGTGCGGTTTCAGGAAGGACCATAGCACATTGGACCTCTTGTTCAGATTGGAAACGTTTATCAAAAAGGCCTTCGCCAGAAAAAAGCAATTTCTGGCGGTTTTTTTTCGATTTAGAAAAAGCCTATGATACTACCTGGAGGTATGTAATTTTAAAAGATCTTTTCGACCTCGATTTTAGAAGCAGGTTGCCCATTTTCATTTCAAATTTTTTAAAAGACCGCCATTTTAAAGTTAAAGCGGAGAACACGTTTTCTTCTTCTTATCACCAGGAAAACGGTGTTCCCCAAGGTAGTATTCTATCCCCTATGCTTTTTAATTTAAAAATAAACAATATTATTAATTCCGTTTCTAAACATGTAAATGCCTCTTTATTTGTTGATGATTTTGCCATTTACGCTGAGGGTAAACACCATTCAATTATGTATTAATAACGTTCAAAAGTGGGTCTCCGATAACGGTTTCAGATTCTCGGTTTCGAAGACCACCAGTGTCCATTTTCACAGACAAAGAATCTACACTGAGCCTGCCCTTCATCTCGACGGCCAGCCGATCCCGGTTAAGGGTGAGGCCAAGTTTTTAGGAGTCGTCTTCGATTCGAACGTTAATTTTAGTAGCCAAGTAAAATACTTTTAAAGAAAAAGAGCTTAAAAGCATTAAATTTATTGCGCGTCGTGGGCCATACGGACTGGGGTGCGGATAGAGCAACCCTTCTTAAGCTTTACCGCACCCTAGTCCGGTCCAAGTTGGACTATGGCAGTGTCATATATGGTTGTGTGAAAAAACACGTTCTGAGGGCCCTGGACCCTATACATCATCAGGGCCTTCGTATTGCCCTCGTGGCCTCCAGAACGACTCCTATTAAAAGCTTGTACATCGAGGCTGGGGAGCCCTCTCTCGAGCATCGGCGTATCAAGCTAGCTTTTAACTATGTATTGAAACTAAAATCATTGCCTCGTAATCCGTGCCACGATGTTGTATTTGAAGCTCCGTTGTCTGACTTTTCTGCTGATACAAAGTCAGAACCCAATCTTGTCGCTAATACTTTTGAGCATATTAAGAATGCCAACATCAGCCTAAATATTATTGATAGCTTAAATGTCCAGAGCTTCCCACCTTGGGAGGAGCACAACATTAATGTTGCTATTTCTCTAACGAAACAAAATAAAGAAAATACCAGTGAAGTCGCTTATCAAAAAGATTCTTTTAGAATTAAGGACAAATTTTCAAACCATTATGCTGTTTTTACTGACGGCTCTAAACTGGAGGAAAAGGTTGCGGCCGCGGCCTATTTCCCGGAACACCCAGACCGCTCGAAGGCAACTCGCCTGAGAGACGGGGCATCTGCTTTCAGTGCTGAGCTAGAGGGAATAGCCCTCGCGCTCACAGAAATTTAAAAAAACTCACTAAATACAACAAAAACTTTGCTATCTACAGTGACAGCCTGTCGGCCTTGCAGGCTATCCAAAGCAAAAATTTCAAAGTAATAGATATCAGGCGCCTGTACAATTTAATCCGATGTTCACATCTCTTTTGTCTGGATTCCTGCTCACGTAGCATCCAGGGGAATGAGAATGTGGTCAAAATCGCAAAAGCGGCCCTAAATAGAGCATCATGCTCGGGAAAATTCATTTGCTATTCCTATTTAAAACCCAAAATAAACACTTACATCAACTCCGTCTGTCCAAAAAATTGGGATGCTGAGGGAGCAAACAAGCTCGATGAAGTGCTCCCAAACTTGGGCGAAGACCTCCACAGGAGAGGCGAAGGAGACAGTAGAAAACTGGAGACGGCAATGTGTAGGCATCGGGTGGGCCACACGTGGCTCACCCAGAGCTACCTTTTAAAAAATGAAGAACAATCTTTTTGTTATGCCTGCGACAGCCTTTACACTGTCCGGCATATTTTAATTGAATGCCCAGACTTTCAAGACACCAGGAGGAAATACTTCAGTGTAACTGACCTATACAGACTCTTCCGAGAGGTCAATCCCTCTCGCATAGTGAGTTTCTTAAAGGACCTCGGTGTCTATGGAAATATCTGAGGCTTTGTACAGATTCCTTTTAAAGTTTTTCTTCATATACTCTGTTGGATTTTTAATGGTTTTCTATCTTTGTTTTAATTTTCTTGAGCATCTGACGGAAGCCTACGAGAGAGACTGAGTGAATAGAAACCCTGAGATCACCGCTTAATGGTGGACTGGGTATACCAACAATCAATCAATCGATCTATGATTCCGATGAAACAGTCTCTAAAGATCTAATCTAGAATCTAGATCTTAATTTAGACTCTAGCCTAGGTTGAACTTCCATCTAGGCCTACCCAGCCTAATTCGATTTAACCAAACTCACAGAATTTTTTAATGCTAAGCTTTAGAGCAGGCCTAGATTTAATCTAGATCTAGATCTATAGATATTTACTATCGAATCGATACCCGGAGCTGCGTTCAATACGCTTCATTTAATCGTTCAGTAGGAGCTTGAAGTGCCCATATATGTTTACCGTCGCATTTGGTCCTATTGTTAGAGCGTTCTGGGACAATTGTCCAAACTATTGAACACAGCTCCGTATGGATATGGCCACAATGGCAAAAGTTTTTTAAAAACACAGATCTAAGCGTGTGTTGGAGTGAAAGGGGCGAGCGGCGAAATAAAAATGTTTTTGTTTTCACGGCAAAACAGTATCAAACTCGAAAAAAGCAAAGGCGTCACACGCTAGATAAAAAAATCAGAGAATTGTTTGTCGAAAACCGCATGTCAATCGGTGCTGGCATTAAAAAGCCTTTAGCTTTTAACCGGCGAGCCACCACAAATAGATAATAGAAAACGAAATGGAAGAGGAAGAACACGAAAAGGATGATAGACAAATAAGGAGAGAGAGGAGGAGTACCGGAAGTAAAAAAGGCGGGGAAGAAAAAAAAAAGAAGACGAATAAGAAGATCAACAGGAGGAGGGAAGGGCGAGGAGCAACAAAAGAAGAGGAGGATGAGGTTGAAGATAAAGAAAACGAATACGAAGACAAACAGGAAGAAGAAGAAGAAGAAAAGGAGAAAAAAGAGGAGTAGGAGCGGAAAAGGCAAGAGAAGGGGAAAAAAACGAGGAAGAAGGGGACAAAGAAGTGGAAGAAAAAGAAAAGCAGAATGAAGAGCAGCAGAAGACGAAAAGAAAAGAAGAAGGAAAGGAAAAGGAGTACACGGAAGATGAAGAGGATATGTTTTGAGGAAAAAGTAAATGATTAGTGTCCCAAACGGAAAAGCAAAAAGTCAAGCTGTTAGCGTACACCGAGGAATAGAACGACGTTTCCATTCAAAAGGTATGCACTCAGAAAAAAAAAAATAGTTACGGACACCATCAATACCCTCTATTAATTAGAATTATGTTGCTGAAGAAAATGATGACTGTGTAACATATGTATTAAAAATAAACATTGGTATTTTTAAAAAATTATCTCCAAACATGACAACTAACTATCCTACCTCATTTTTTTTTTTAATTTGTTTTGTGATTGCTTCCAAACTCTATTTTTTTAATTTGTGAGGTTCGAGAAATTAAGGTTTATAATTAAATTTACATTAAAAAGAAAACAGAAGATAACAATTCTATATTTTATTGTCGCAATCCTGTCAATTCTTGGACTAGTTGTGGGATCAATAATATTCGATTAAATAATTATTATCATCAGCTCTCTGAGAGGATCAACCTAAAAAAGTGTAAAGCTTTGGGTTTTTGTTGTTTTTTTTTTTTTCATCAAGGCGAAAAGAACTACGGTCCTTTTTTAAAATGATGATGCTATGAAATGTATGATCGTGTGAGAAGAAAGCACGAAGACATTAAAAAAAAAAAAACGACAGCCGCGATTGCTGTCTGGATAATAGAGAAAGAAAAGATGAAAAGTGTTTTTCTTCCAACTAAATATCTTTAAAATGAACTTAAATGTAACTAGGCATTTAGATCTAAAGAAACATGTTTACCACTGAATATCATCAGAAATGCCAGCTTGGAAGTGATTTAGGAAAAACAATTGGTCGCGATTTTCAAATTTATTCTTGTTGAACATGTTCCCAGGTTGTGTTTGGTTCTCCAATTAAAGTAGATTCCTTTTGTTTTTAGTAAATCTGAATTGAATTGTTCACTGAGTACCTGTGAAATAGGACGTGAAATATATGTGAGCCTTAAGATAAAAACCGCGATTGCTTTGTCTTTAATTGTATTAATTTAATATATATATATATATATATATATATATATATATATATATATATATATATATATCCTGTACCAGTGTCTTTTATTTCCCTCTCTGCTCTATCCTTCTCCTTCTCTGTGTCCATTCTTTACTCCTGCTATATTACCTATTTTCTCTCTAAAATACATATCCTCCTTGTCCTACCTTAGAGCGATTGCTTCTGAAGTATTTTAATTTGATGTGGAAAAAATAGTTCTACAGCTGTTTTTTGTGGGTTTTTTTTTTTTACCATCAGGGTCTCCTCACCAAATTAAATGTATTTTCATAAGAACAGAGGATTTGAGTACCTGTCAGGCGCAATACGCTAGATTGTCTACATGCATCAAGCAACAGTTCACGCAGAAAGTTGTGGGCTGATGTGTAAATGAAGTTCCAATCGCAGATCTTTACTGGCAAGACTTAGGATCTTTATCCAGCTTTTTCCAGCTCTTTGGCAAATCTATTTATATTTTTTATATATGTGTTCTCTTCTTTTATGCTTCTTTACAATACTGTAAGTCCGACAAAAATGATTTGCTGGGTGGCAGCTGAACAGAGTACGATATGAAACATCATTCTTCTTTATCTGTAGGTGACTTCAGGGTGGTTCTACCATGCGGGGTGAATATCTGAAAATACCCCGTCATCGCACCACCTAGCAAACTCTCTCTCTCTCTCTCTCTCTCTCTCTCTCT
>BLXT01006697.1:0-12508 GCA_019648995.1 Plakobranchus ocellatus | reverse complement strand
CCCTCCCTCCACACACACACACACCCCACCCCCAATCCCAAACTTCTTATGTATCTTCTTTGAGCGTTGACTCGACTTTGGCATCTTCAAGAGAATAAAGCATTGTTCAAGTACGAGGTGAAAGTTCTTTATTTTGCTCCTATTACATTTTGAAAAGGTCCTCCAAAGTAAAGCCGCGAATAGCATCAAAATCTTCCACTAAGCCTTCGTGTGTCACGAGAATCTATGATTGTAACGATTTGAATCATGTTTGTGGGTTATGACTAGACAAGCTTACATTATTCATATAAAATTTCCTCTCCAACATTAAAAAAAAAATTTAATGCAAGTGCTAGTGATCATCAATGTATGCGACTAATGCTCTGTTAATCAGTAACTTAATTTATCTTTTTTTTTTTTTTTTACTTCGTTTAAGTTATAAAAGTGTCATATGAACTATATATCCTGTAGGAAAAAATAACAAAAACTTCAAGAAATTTAGGGGTTACACGTGAAAAAAATACTGAATAGAATGGCCACGTTTTTACGATACATGCCTACATGATTAAATGTATATAAATTATATATTGAAAATCTTCTTTTAGGTTATTTCGAAACCCATAAGTGCCTTGTATGCGCAGGCACCTAAACGATAACGATTTGGTATGGTTTTTCTATCCTATGTCTTTCGTAAACGTGCTTCGTGTTTCCAAGCAGTTCGCACCAAAGTCCTCTTACTTTTCCAGTTTATGAAAATGGAACGACATAATCTTTTGGCACCTTGCTCTGAATAGATGTAGTGAAAAAGATCCAGCCAACGCCTTCTGCCATTCGGTCTCTTCGCTCCGTTGGGCTCACGAATACTAAAAAAATTATTACAGATGTGATAATGGTATGTTGGCATTTATCATTAAAGCCATATTTGTTTGTTTTTTGTTTTTTTTCCTCAGATTTTTTTTTTTAATTTTATGATTGTTTGCGTCCATCTCGTATTTCTCAGATTCACCCGGGCTCTAACAATGAGCTCTACCCTGACCTCTATCCTTGCCAAACTTTAAGGCGTGAGGATTTCGGATCTGCATCAACTTCATGGGCCAGTGCTGCTGCTGGCTGCTTTACCAGTTGTCCCACACGCTTCTCCTTGCCTAATCCAAATTATGCCAGCATATCTAATGACATAAATGCTAACAACAACCACAACAGTGACAACAACGACGGTAATTCCAACAGCATTGACAACAGCACCTTTTCCTACAAAAGTCATCACCTTAGTGATTGGCGGGAGGAAGATCAGACATCTAGTAGTAGTAATATGTTCAGGTAATTATTAGTAATTACTTTATTATTTAGCCATAAAATAACAGTAATCAAAATGCATTTCTTCTCTCGATTCGATTTTTATTGATCTATGTACTGTTCTCTAGTCGTTTCTGTCTTGGTTCGTTTCTTTCACTCCTTTCGACTGTTTTATCAGCTTATCAATCCTCTTATTACAAAGCGATAAATAATGTCTATGTATCGTTTTACAAAATTATTAGTTTGTCCAAATAATAAAAGCAAATCTATACCATACTGATGTCTTACATATAGATACATCATCTTAATTTTACAATTTTTAACATAAATCTTGAATCCCATTTATGCGTGTACAGGCTGGAAACCTATTAAAGAATGGGATCTCTCTTTAAAAAAATCCTAAGTATATAATTATTTCAATAAAATAGATTTTTCGTGTTTCGCGCGGCTAGACAAGCTGTAAACAATGCGGCAAAGGTTAGTAGAATTATGCGCGGTCACGTAATAACATCCCCCTTTCCCTTATCCAACCAGAGACATTGACGTAAGACCAGGCTGTAAAAAATAACACAAAGGATAGCTCCGACGCTTCGACAAGTAGCCGACTTGGTGTGCGCTCGCACCAAAGAAAGAAGTATTTCAAAACATGTATTGTTAGACACATGAACTGCTGCCTCCAGTGTGGGCCTACGCTTACTGTGCGCTACTCACCAACAAGTTAGCCTGATAATTTGCGTAACAAGACTGGCCTCGTGTTTCGTGCGGCAACGGTCAGTAGAATTATGCGTGGTCACGTAATGGCTTCCCCCTTTCCCTTATCCAACAGAGACATTGACGTAAGACCAGGCTGTAAAACACAAAGGATAGCTCCGACGCTTCGACAAGTAGCCGACTTGGTGTGCGCTCGCACCAAAGAAAGAGAGTATTGCAAAACATGTATTGCTGGACACATGAACTGCTGCTTCCAATGTGGGCCTACGCTAACTGCGACCTCAGTCCGTCTTGTTGGCTATTACAAGTCGCGTCGCCTCTAGTGTGGGCTTAGGAATCCCGATCGTACAGCAAAGGTCTTCCCGAACCGCGCGGGACCTTCTTTTAAATGCATAAGCCTTTCTTCTCAAACCAAAAAGACAGGAGTGACAATTTTAAAAACGAAAAATTAAAATCTATTAAAAAAAAAAAAAAAAGCCCTCCCACGGATTTAACCCATCAACTTCTGATTCATAGTTTAGCGCTTTATCCACTGAGCTGCGTGAAGTATGCACACAAACATAATAATGAATATGCACCTAGGAATAGGCCTAAGCGTAGGCCCACACTGGAGGCGACGCGACTTGTCATGGCTAATTTAAAGGACTGAACTGTGCGCTTCCCAAGTTAACAATAGGCTCTGGTGTCCGTCTTGGCAAATTGTCTTCCTTTGAACCCCCAAGAGTGAGAGCTAACTTGATTCTGACTCTATAACTCTATAACGCTTGGTGTTCAATGCATTTTGGCCTCTTTAAATTAGATTCATTTAGGGCTTCATCAAACATTTTTTTCCGTGCTTTTCTTTCTTCCTTTTTTTTTTTTTCGTCAATTTTATAATTTGCTTAATTTTTAACATAGATGTTTTCATGTAAGAGGAGGGTGCGATTAGTTTGTATCGAAATAAAGGTCTTAATGCGTGAATGTCTTCTTAATCTCTTTATCGAAATAAAGGTCTTAATGCGTGAATGTCTTCTTAATCTCTTTATCGAAATATTCATAATACTGCTATAACCTCTTGACAAGATCTAATATCTACACATCTAGATAACTCTAGATTACAGATCTTTCCTAAAATGTACTACATAGTAAAGTAAAAAATGCGATCTTTTTAGATCCAGCCTCATTATACAATGTACACACTTCTCATGCAGAAAACAATCAGGATATTCTGTTAAATAACAGATCATTTGCTAGTTAATGCTGCAAGATTCAAATTGTATGTACATTCTCTAGGATTATGGAAATGTTACTTTTTATTTTTTTCCTGGGTTACACACACACACACACACACACACACAAAAGATCACAATGAGACAGTTATAAAGAAAAGTGTTTTTTTTTTTTTTATATTTCTTCTAGAAAATTTTGGATGTTCAAAATTGCAACACCGCTTCACGCCCTTGTAATGTGAAAAACTTTGTACAGATTACCCCTAGCTACAAATTAATATTATTGTGTGGGGCACTCTCAAACCAAAATGTTTCGTTTTGTTATTGTTTTTGTTTTTTACGTCACACCCAAACTTCCTAGTTACATTGAGTCAAATGGATTATTAAAAAATGGATTAACGTCTAACAGTTAGTTGACATTGTTGATTGTCTGCCAATTGCTACAATGGTGACCCCGACGTGATATTAAATATATCTACATCTAGATCTAAATCACACGCAACCATATCTATCCACACATCATGTCTATTGAAACCGTAGCACTTAAATTCCCACGTTTTGGACCACTTGCCCATCGGCATGGTTCGCCCAAACAGAGGCACAGTTTGCATTGCGTGGGATTACAGCAGATGAGACAAAGTACTACCATGTGGTGGCAGCACTTGACGCAGCCACAGCGTCAAGATCGTTGGCGATTATTTCCTCACCCCCTCCAACCTGTAAGTATAGCGCCATAAAGTCATTTCTTACCGATGCTTACGGGTTATCCGAAGCGGAAAAATCAGCCATGCTACTAGACATAAAGGAACTGGGGGATAGCAAACCCTCAGAAGTTATGGATAAAATGCTGGCTCTTTTGGAGGACCATAGGCCGTGCTTTCTTTTCCGGCATATTTTTCTGAGGCTCTTGCCAGAAGCGATCCGGGCCCCACTGGCTAATTCCTCCAACAACTCCGACTACAGAGCATTGGCGAAGGAGGCTGATAACCTTTATAACTCCCTGGCACCGAATAGCACAGTCTGCACTGCAGTGCAACAGCCAATAAAGTCGCATGCAGATCTGTCGGAAATCGACTCTATTTGTTGGTTCCACCGCAGGTTCGGATCAAATGCCAGGCGATGCACCAACCCTTGCAAACATTTCCAAGCGTTCAAGAGAAAAGGAAACCAGAGATTAAGTACATAGAACTCCTGGGCGTTCATTTGGCTACACGTCATTTTCGTTACATGTTAGAGGGAAGACAGTTCACCATTTACACGGATCACAGGCCGTTAGTCCACGCGATGTCAAAAGCTACGGAGCTACAATCAGCTCGTCAGCAGAGGCACCTGTCTGCAATTTCAGAGTTTTCCACTGACATTAGACATATATCTGGAAAGAAGAATGTAGTTGCCGACTGCCTCTCGTGAGCTGTCACTGACATTAATGCAGTCTCGTTAGGCATCGACTATACAGCTATGGCTGCAGCGCAAACCTCGAGTGCAGACGTACAAGCATACGATACAGCGCTCACTAACCTGCAAATAACCAGTACCAAATTAAACGACAAAGGACCCGAACTCCTCTGCGATATTTCAATTGGCCGAGCTCGCCCCATCGTTCCTCCAGATTTCAGACGCTCCGTATTTGAGGCTGTCCACGACCTTTCACATCCAGGGGTTAAGGCTACTGTCAAGCTTGTTTCGGAGAAATTCGTATAGCATGGCTTACGACGTCAAGTTAGCACCTGGGTTAAAGAGTGTCACGAATGTCAATAATCAAAAATTCAAAAACATAATCGTGCGCCCCTCCAAACATTTACCGTGCCAGAAAAGAGATTTTCACATATCAACATTGACATTGTTGGCCCGCTTCCTGAGTCCTGTGGTTACCGATACCTCCTAACCATCATTGATAGCAACACTCAGTGGCCAGAGGCAATTCCTCTCCCAAATATTACAACTACTGAATGTGTTCAAGCTCTGGTGGGAGGTTGGATCTCTCGCTTTGGCATTCCTGAGGACATGTCATCGGACCGCGGTTCACAGTTTACCTCTGCGTTGTGGACAGAAATCGCTAGACGCCTTGGAGTCAAGGTACACCGGACAACAGCATTTCACCCCCAGGCCAACGGAATGGACGAAAGGTTTCACCGCACGCTCAAGGCAGCTCTGAAAGCCAGACTCACAGGCAATAACTGGGTAGCGGAACTACCATGGGTACTCCTTGGACTTAGAACCGCACCCAGGGAAGACCTTGGATATTCGTCAGAAGAGCTCTTCTACGGTGAACCTCTTACCGTTCCAGGCGAGTTCACCCCTTCTCAGGCTTCGCCTTGGTCGGCTACAGAATTTTTGACAGCGTTCCGAGACAAGACACAACTACTCAAACCTAGAGCAACTTTCCACCACAGTAAACCACACACATACTTGCCCCCATCTTTGCTCACAGCCAAGTACGTTTACATACGCACTGATACCGTTAAGACTCCACTACAAAGACCATACACCGGCCCATATACGGTGCTAGCGCCAGGTGAGAAAACGTTTCTTGTGGACATGGGCGGTTGCGCAGAACGAAACTCAATAGACCGCCTCAAACCGGCGCAAGTGGACTCCACCAAACCGGTCCTTCTGCAAGCACCAGCGCGGCGTGGACGTCCTCCAACGTTGCCAGGGCCGCCCTCAGCCACTGAGACGGACGACACTCGAGGACAACCTTTGGCTCAAATTCACCACAGACAACTCACGTCACGTACAGGGCGACAAGTGCGACTGACTGTGCGCTTCCAGTAACTCTGTGAGATGTCTGTGCTGGGGGCAGGTGTGTGGCGCACTCTCAAACCAACAATAATGTTTCGTTTTGTTATTGTTTTTGTTTTTTACATCACACTCAAACTTCCTAGTTACATTGAGTCAAATGGATTAACGTCTAACAGTTATTTGACCTTGTTGATTGTCTGCCAATTGCTACAGTTATTATTATTATTATTATTATTATTATTATTATTATTATTATTATTATTATTATTATTATTATTATTATTATTATTGTCATGGTTGAATGTAGAAGAAAGTGAGAGGTGCATGAAAATATTTTATTAAGTGTCAACGGTACCAACCATGCGCTTTATTACAGTATATGAATGAAAGTTTGATCGCCTGAAAATAATGTCGAATAAACATTAATAAGCATAGCTAGTTACTAGTACTTTTTTCCTTAGCCGAGTAAGGGCTATTAGTCTTCCCTCTCGAGAAAGAGTAGGAGAATTCACTCACCGTGACGCTTTTGCGTGCAATGCAACGTGAGTAGGCGAAACTAGGCCTTTGGTGCAAGGTCGCCTAATTATTGAGGCAAGCGAGAGACACACAGTTGGGGAGTGCAGATTCAGACGGCTGAGCGTTTACATCAAAAGCAGCTCTGTTTTCTTAGCATAGAAACAAACCCTAGACTCCAGATTTACAGAGTTTCAATCCGAAGTGATTGACCACGCGCTGTCACATTTACCTGAGTCTAGACAATGTTTGTTGCAGCCAAGAAATATTAGACCTAGAAAGAAACCTCAGCCAAAACTTTAGGACGACAACTACTCAAATCTTTGTATAGTTAGCATTATTTTGTATGCCAGGAACCTTATTGCAGAAGTTTGAAACTGTCAACGCTGTGTGTATTCGTTTGATGCAATAAAGCACGGAGAACTTTTACAGTCGATTTTGCCTATTCCCTGAGCGTGTCCCTGTCGTGACATGGAGGGGACACAGACAAGAACCGGAGCCTGATGTGAGAGCGACCACGTGGTGACCGTGTGCCGGACGGGAGAGGACACTGTGCTGACGTGTGCCAGTTGTCGGACAACGAGGCCTGGGTAGCGACCGTAAGCCAGCCGGAGAAGACGACCTGTGGTGGTACTGTTCCTGAATTGCTGGGTACAGCCCTGACCCAACGTCGAGAGGCAGACCCTGCGTCCAGAGGCAGACCCTACGCCCAGAGGGAGACCCTGCGTCCAGAGGGAGACCCTACGTCAAGAGGCAGACCTACGCCCCGAGGGAGACTTACGCCCCGAGGGAGAATTATGCCCCGAGGGAGACCCTACGTCCCGAGAGACCCAACGTCCCGAGGGAGACCCAAAGCTGATTTCGAGGTCCCGTTGATTTTCCCCCTCCGAAGCCTTGTGTCAAGCGTGTTTGTGACATTGCCTTAAGTGTCAGTGTCACGTTCCAGCCAGTGAAATCTCCAGAGTGTCTATTCAGGTGGAGCAGCACGGATCGGGCAAGATAATTAATTAAGTAGCTAAAATTATATCTCACATTTGTCATTTTTGCCCACCTGAGCTCTCTAAAATAATTAGTATTAATCTGTATATTTTGACAGTCAGTATTATATGCGAGCTAGCACCTGTAGCTGATTAATCTACAAGTTTCCCTATCTAAAGAAATTTCATAGCTATTTTTACATAAGGGAAGATATTCAACCCCTTCTATAAATATAATATTCATAAACGTGAGAACGCTCTTCACCTTTTTGCAGCTCAGATTTTTTTTTAAAGTCTATAAAGCTTATAAGCCCCAATTGAGTATTGCTATTAATTGACTCCCCAGTATTGCTACACATATAAGCTAAAAATAAAGTATTTGTCAATAATTATTCCTTGATATTTTGTGCCATAACTAGTGCACTTATATAAATTGTTTTAAACACGTAGTGAGCATGAGTTTACTGGGATAAACTTCGTGTATATTTTTCTATTCATTATATATATATACACTTAGATCGTACAAGTCATTACTACTTTGATTTGATCGGTACCTAGCCATATTGCTGCAGTTATATTGTATTTGCAATTACTGACATATACTGGCCTGATTCTGTATTTTGGTTTATCAGAATAATTTGTTAGTGAGAACAATCGCATAAAAAAATAACTTACATATCGTGATATTGTGCTGAATAGAATGTTACTATTATCACCTTCAGGTGTATTTCGTAAGTAGGAGACCATAATTATATCCCAACTTATTGAATATAAAGAATAAGTCATTACTTGTCCTGCTAAGGATATATTTCAAGGCTTTGACTGCCATTTTGCAAAGTTACTTCCCTGTAATCTTTGTTTTAACAGCACTATTATATATAATTGACTAAGGTCTAAATTGAGACGACCAGTATTGTCAGTTGACCGCACGCAGTTAAATTAAAAAAAAAATGGATAAAAGAAATCGCTCACATATCATAACCTGAAGGTTTGCGTTGCGAGTCCAGGGAAGGAAAATAAATAATAAATACATTTTTATTGTTTATATTTGTTTACGGAGAGGTGTGGTGGCGTGTGAATGAGTGAACTTTGTTTTCTATAGGATCTCTTTTCCTTTGTTAATTTCTCATCGATATAGAGAGTATTTTTATTTTTTCTATACATTTTGAAATTTTGCATCCAAATTATATTTCTCTATGTTGGTGAGTTTCTGATATTGGAATTGCTTGATCTATATATTGATTCATTAAAAGAATTATTTGTGTGCTTAGGGAAGCTCAGTTCACTATTCCATAGTTCTTTGTCCTGTTTGTTAAAAGTGCCGTCTTGTTGTTTTGAATGAGCACCAGTAGTGAGTGTGTTCAATGACAGTTGTGAGCCTACCGTCTTTTCTACTATCTGTACATACGTTTTCTCCCGTTGCTTTGTTATCGTTTGTTTGTTTACTATTTTCATGTTGCGTTGAGTTCATTTTATGCTATATTTCATGACATTGTTTTGATCTTTGAGTGCGAGTTTGAGAGAAGATATTATAACATTCTTGCATTGTAACACATTTTGCATAGTATACATTGCTTTGCCACAGTATATGTCACTGTATAAGTTTTAATTTGAACTATCAGTTACCTTTTTTGATGAGGAAATTTGGTGGCGCATTAGGTAGCGCGTCAGTCTCATAAGTTGTTTACATTTTTTTAGTTCAGTGAAGCAACCTTGTGGTGTGTTGCGAGGAAAGTGGAATAGTCATCAAGCTAGTGTGTTATAACTTTAAAAGAATTTTCCCCACATACGCTTGGCCTAGTTTCGACTTTTAACTTTACGTCGTTAGGCATAGATAGCTTTTCAAAAACAATAATGTCTGAGTTAACGGCCCGACTTGTTAAACTAGGCAGAGATCTAGGCCTGGAAGGACCGGAACTGAGGGCGTTCGTGAAGGAAGAACGAGATAGAGAAGAAGAAAGAGAAGCACAGGAAAGACAGGAAAAGAAAGAAGCACAGGAGAGGAAAGATAAACTTGAACTTGAGAAACTAAAAGTACAAGCGGAGATAGAAAACGCTAAGTCCCTACACTTGAAAAAAAGACTCAAGCACAAGTGATTGGATGGCCAAAATACCAAGAATGAATCCTTTCTCAGAAGCAAAAGGAGACACAATGGATGCTATTCCGATTCGAAATGCTAGTGAAAGCACATAATTGGCCTGAAGATAAACAGTTCTTAGCATTGTCAAACCTACTAACTGGTGAATCTTTAAAAGTGCTACAAACTTTCGGTTGAACAACAGACATATGCATGCTTGAAGCAAGCTTTACTTAAAAAGTTTCTGTGTACAGCAGCTGACTACAACGTGAAATTTCGGACTGCGGTGCCCACAAATACTGAAGATGCAGATGCATTTATCTCAAGACTAGAGACAGTATTCGATAAATGGTTGGAATTGTCAACTATCAAGAAAGGTGACTTCGAAG
Source organism: Plakobranchus ocellatus (assembly GCA_019648995.1). Classification (NCBI taxonomy): domain Eukaryota; kingdom Metazoa; phylum Mollusca; class Gastropoda; family Plakobranchidae; genus Plakobranchus; species Plakobranchus ocellatus. The sequence continues at coordinate 2,615 of BLXT01006697.1, read as the reverse complement.
GATTGAGAGACTTGATTTTACGAGACCAGATCTATGCATCACTACATAAATAGCTCGTGATGTTTTTGAAAGAACGTTCACCTATTTCTGTTAAGGAAGTCAGAATTTTGGCGGATAAATACAGAGCAGCCCATCCTGCAAAGCCTATATAGCTAAAGAAGTTGAAATTGTCGCCAACGTCGGAGTTACGAAAGAAAGCAAAAATAACCAAGAGCAGTTTAACAGAACAAGCAGAAGAGACAAGTGGCAACAAAACAGCAACCAGCGATCAAGTTCATGTGGCCCAAACTGGAAACAGAGAGATCATGCACAACCGAACCAGAGATTTCCGCGCTGGAACGACAGCCCCCATACAAACTTCCGCAGACAAAATAAAGGAAATTTCAGAGGCTACTCACAACGTAGACCAAGCAGAGGACGAGGAATGCCATCCAGAGGCAACTACCATAGCCAGCCATACGAATACGCGTCATCGGCTTCAATTTTGTTTAATAAGTCTGATAAAACAAGCCCACATCAATTAAACATCGTCTCAGGAAAGTACAGTTTTAAGAGACACAGGTTGTACATGCGTAGGAATAAGACAATCTTTGCTCAAACCCAATGATTTCACCAACGAAACAGTAACATGTCAAATGTTCGACGGATCAGAAAAGAAATTTCGGAAAGCTTCAATTTTGTTTAATAAGTCTGATAAAACAAGCCCACATCAATTAAACATCGTCTCAGGAAAGATTAATGGTACAGACTGTACAGTTTTAAGAGACACAGGTTGTACATGCGTAGGAATAAGACAAGCTTTGCTCAAACCCAATGATTTCACCAACGAAACAGTAACATGTCAAATGTTCGACGGATCAGAAAAGAAATTTCGGAAAGCCACTGCATTTATAGAAACACCATTTTTTACTGGAAAGGTCACCGCCCTAGCATTAGCCAACCCTGTGGTTGACGTCATAGTAGGCAATATTATTGGAGTCCGAGATCAGCCTAACTTGAACGAGCAGTCACCTACATGGAAAGATGACCCAGATAGTGCTCATAAAGCTCACACCTATGTGTCAACGCGAGCACAGAAGTCAACAGCTGATAATGTAAACCCAAACAACAGTGGTGACAACAAGCAAGCTGAAAAGACTACAAAACTGCAGTGAGCGAATTTAAAAGAGAAGACTTAGAAAAAGAACAGCAATCAGACCCAACACTTGAAACGGTTCGAGTAAAAGCTAAAAACAACGATGAAACATACTATACCTACAACGGCATAATTTTTAGACGAACAAATAACAAAACTGGTATCGACCAGATAGTCCTGCCCAAATCTATGAGACAAGAAGTTTTACAAGCTTGTCATGACTCACCTATCGCCGGACATTTAGGAATAAACGCCACTAAGAAAAGAGTGTGTAGCCGATTTTCATGGCCTGTTATCATGAGAGACGTAAATAAATATGTCAAGTCTTGCGACGTTTGCCAGAGGAATTGCAACAAATTACCAAACCTGCCGATCCAGATTGCTGATATAATAGACAAACCTTTCAACAAAGTTGCGATTGATATTATTGGACCTATGATGATGTCGGACAGTAAAAACAGATTCATATTGGCACTTGTTGATGCAGTAACACGATGGCCTGAGGCCGTCCCTTTGAAGTCAATCAGTACAACAGATGTTGCTAACGCGCTTTTCAACATTTTCACTCGATTAGGACTTCCAAAAGAAATATTATCTGACAATGGCCAGCAACTCGTATCAAAAGCCATGGAAGAAGTTATGACGATGATGGGTATTCAAAGAAGACTCTCAACCCCTTACCATGCCCAGTCAAACGGAATGGTAGAACGATTTAAAGGCAGTTTGAAAACCATGCTTCGGAAGCTATGCACAGAAAAGCCGCAAACATGGGACAAAAATGATTCCCGCCGTTCTCTTCGCGTACAGAGAAATTCCAAATGTAACCACAGGTTACCCACCTTTCATGCTGATGTACGGAAGAAGAGTTAGAGGACCCGCTGACATGATTGCAGACCAGTACATAGGACAACAAAACACCCTAAAGGAAGCCGCATTCGTACACGAATATGTTAAAACCTTACAGAGAGAAATAACAGACTCGTGTAAAATTGCCGCTGAGACTGCGAAGAATCAATTGCAAAGTTACAGAGAAGCCAAGTCTGACCATCGAAGGTATAGAGAATTCGCCAAAGGAGAAAGAGTCCTGATTTTGTTACCACAAGATGGAAACAACTTGTTTATGAAGTACCAAGGACCTTATAAGATCGATGTTGTAGCCCAAAACAACAACTACACCTTCACAATAAGAAATGGAAAGAGAACGTACCACGCTAACATCTTGAAAAAAGTATGAAGAAAGAGAGCCATCACCACCCCTACAACCAGTCGTGGAGAACGCATGGACAGGATTTATGAGACATGAAGAATATGAGGAAATAGGCATTATTATGCTAGAACCAAAGCGTAAAGAATACCCAAAAGATGTCACTATAAGTGAAAATTCGACACCTCAACAAAACAAAGAAGCGCGCGAGTTACTTCAACGCGAGCACAGAAAAAATGAAGCAATACCCACTACCTGTACACGCCATGGACGAGG
>BLXT01006687.1:152206-166514 GCA_019648995.1 Plakobranchus ocellatus | reverse complement strand
CTGAACAGCACGTCTGCATGGACATTCTCAGATCCAGGGATGTGAACAACCTGGAACGAAAATTCCTGCAATGCCAACGCCCACCTCATCAGGCATGCATTCTTCGGGGAACCTGTTCTAAGGTATGCCAAAGGCTTATGGTCTGTCTGTAAAACAAAATGCTTAAAAATTAGGTATCGCTGGAACTGTGTGACAGCGAATACCAGTGCCAATGCCTCTCTTTCAATGGCGGAATATCTACACTCGCACGGAAGGAGTTTCCGGCTCGCATAGCGACACGGCATCAGGGTCCCGTCGCGATCCTGCAGAAGTACTGCGCCTATACCAACATCCGAGGCATCAGACCTCACAATGAACGTTTCCTGCATATCAGGAATAATAAGAATAGGGGGAGACGAGAAAAGTCTCTTAATTTCAGCCAAAGACTGATCACATCTAGGAGTCCACTGGACCTTTTCTGGTGTTCCCTTACGAAGCAGATCAGACAAAGGTGCAGAAATTGATGCGAAATTAGCAATAAAATGCCTATAGTAATTCACCAAACCAGGAAGACTGCGAACCTTTTTCTTCTTTACAGGAACTGACAATTGAAGAATTTATCCATTTTCTTCTGGACGGGTACTTAGGTACCCGAACTGACCATATGACCTAAAAACTCAACAGAAGAGCTACCAATAGACAATTTAGAAGGGTTCACATGTAACCCATGACGTCTAAGTAACGTCAACAAAGTTCTCAAAGCAACAATATGTTGCTGCCATGAAGTAGCAAAAACAAGAGTATCATCAAAATATGAGAGTAGGTCAGGAGTCTGACCAATAACTAACCCCATTAGTCTACAAAAGGTAGCTGGGGCTGTAACCAACCCGAAAGGCATTCTTACCCATTGCATCAACCCCAATGGTGTCTGAAAAGCAGTGTACTTACGACTGTCTGGATGCAAAGGGACTTGCCAATAGGCCTTGCATAAATCACAACTTGATAAGATAGTAGCATGGGATAGCTGATTAAAAAGATCCTCTTGACGAGGAATGTTTTCGGCATCAAACACTGTAACTGCGTTCAGTTTCCGAAAGTCAATACATAGTCGCATGGATCCATCCTTGTTCTTTACGACCACAATAGGGAAACAATAAGATCTATCTGAAGGCTCAATCACTCCCAAAGACAATAGATCATTAACTTCTTGAGTCACAAAATCTCGAGCAGCAAAAGGCAATGGATAGGGTTTAACCCGTATAGCATCATCCGTAGTCAGTCTAATCTCATGACAGAGTGTGTTGGTACATCCAGGGGCAGATGTCAGAATATCCTGAAACTCTAATAACAACTCTCTAAGATTTTGAACCTGAGAAGCGCTTAAACTCGGATCAATGACAACTGTACCACTTTCTGACGCCAAGGACGGAGTAGCAACCAAAGACCCTATCTCACCACCATTTTCTTCTGAGATGGCTGATACATACGCAGTAGGCTCTGCGAAACAAATTGTATCACAAAACTTAAGACTAGAATCATGAATAGGATTCAATTTCTCTTCAATAATATTATCAATACTTAAGGAAGGCTCAATCGTAATGAGCGAACTGAAAGGAAATTCAAACGGAAATTCAAAATGCCCAGCCAGATCATGCGTTGTAAACTCCAACCAAGTTATCAACAGGAGGAGGGGGGTGAGGGCTACGCCTATATTTTCGAAGAAAATTTACATGGAAATTACATTTTCAATCACCCGGCACAAAATGTTTTATCTTTGGTTCATGACGAAGTCGACTCTCAACAGCAGAATCACAAACTGACTCCTGTGCAATTCGCCAATCCTTTCTTATTCGATTTTGTTGGAATGGCACTGGCCGATTTCGACCAGGGCGAGGTTTAGTCTTGCACAAATGGCAGGAGGTGATGTAGTTCCTGACATCCGAACAAACACCAGGCCAAGAAAAATAATCACGGATAGCTGATAAGATTTCCTGAAAACCTGAGTGGCCAGCCAAATCTGACTCATGTGTGTATGATAGTACAACTTGGCGCAGTGACTCAGGCACTGCAATAGATGTTTGAACAGAAGAAAATTTCGACTTAGCATAAAGCCGTTTGAGAACACCGTCCTCGATACGAAAAGATACACCAGAAACTGGGGGTAAACACACATGCTGAAACCATGGTTTTAAAGAAGGGTCCTCCCTTTGTCTAACCGGAAGGTCAGAAAAAGGAGCTAGTACGTTAAAATATGTAGAATTGTTAGAAATAGGCAAATCATTGCCAAACGAAGCTTTAGATGCCTGGGCCCGAGAAACGACACAAGCAATTGACAAATTCGGAAATACATCAGATGAATTAGAATCAAAAGGTGGGCTCTCTGAACTCAAGCCATTGATGTTGCCAAGTATAACATCAGCAATGGGGCTATCCATCAAGCAAGCCTCGACATCACCGGAAAAATACGGAGTTTCAATATTAATAATGCAAGTAGGGAACAACTTGTCTCTGCAACAAAAAGTATTTACCAACATCGATTTACCAGTATAGCAATCTGGTGGAACCAGAGATTTAGACACACCCACCGTGTTACAACCCGAGTCTCGAAGCAGGGTAGAGGCCCGATCAAAAACCTTACAAGACTCTATTTTTAATCCACCTCTAGGATTACAATCCATCTTGGCGGCACAGCAATGTGAAAGTAACTCTGGCACCAAAGAAGCAGAATTTGCCTCCTTGGGATGGCTCGGACATTCACGGCGGACATGTCCCCTGCCACCGCACTGAAAACAAGTAACATTACTGTGACTGGGGGCCAAAACAGTACCACTGCTCGAACTAGGTCTAAAATGACCCTGGCCAACATTCTTGCTAGCAACATTAGATTTATTTCTGCCCCTGGAGGGTGAACGAGAAGCACCTCTCTTAACTATACTAGAACTTCTCTGAAAACTGGGCGATCTGTGCCCTTTCGAAGAATAATCAATCCTGCCACCACCTCCATGAGGTCTAGACCAAATACTGCGATCATCTTTCCTTTCAGCAATACGTACTGTAGAACGATAGGGCTACGATTTCGCAGTGAAAAAAATTGACTGTTTCCTATGAAAGGATTTATTTGGCCTTGCGTCCATATAAGCTGATGCGACTGTCTTTAGTGCGACCATATCCGAAGGCGAGCTGTCCTTAGCGTACGCCACAAAATCCTCGTCGCACGCCTGGAGGACTATCTCCGAACAGACCAGATAAGACAGGCCCTCCAGGGTGGACACTCCCGATAGCTCGACCCACCTGTCGAAATATCGCCTCGCACGATTTATGAAGGTATCGAAATTTTCGGCCTCTTGAGACTTGACAGATAAAAACTTGGACCGAAATCCATTCCGATCGCATCCAAACCTTGCAACAAGATGTGCTTAACAGCTTGATAATCTGAGCCCTCCGCTGGACTCAGTGATAGGAAAATAGACAAGGCCTCGACCTGTAACAAATTAGATAGACATGAGGCCCATTCCGACTCGGGCCAACCAAAAGCGGTAGCATTTCGCTCAAACCTCTCTAGATATAGATCTACCTGGGATGGGTCATTTAGAAAGAGTATTTTAGGTCTTTGGGCGCCATAACTCGGTTTAGGGCCTGCTACGTCAGCACTAGCTCTCGCGCCGAGCTCTAATTTTTTTGTTTCCGCTTCCAACTCCAATCATTTCAACTCCACCTCTCTTTCCTCCCTCTGGTTTTGCATCTCTCTTTCCTCTCTCTGCCTTCGCATCTCCATTTCCTCTCTCTGCCTTTGCATCTCCATCTCCTCTCTCTGCCTTTGCATCTCCATTTCCTCTCTATGTTTTTGCATCTCTCTTTCTTCTCTATGTTTTTGCATCTCTCTTTCCTCCCTCTGCATCTCCACTTCCTCTCTCTTCCTTTCTCTTTTAATCTGTCTGTCATTACGCTCCATGTCCTGCCTCACCTTATCTTCAACCCATGTAGCCAAGTCCTTGCCGGACCTACCCAATTTAACACCCAAATCCAAATATTTTGCGTATAAGTCCAACTCAGACATGATCACCACCGACTGACTATTACGATAGTTAATAATAAGTACAAGTAACAAAAAAATTGGTAAATAGTAAACCCCTACACAGAGGTATATACAAACCACCAGAGTGAACAAAGAACCACTGAAAACCAATGTAGTGGGCTGTGGACCACTTAAAACCGAAGTGGAGTTGAGACCACCCTTGCTAGTACCAAACTATAATGCAGCAATAATTCAATAATAATTCACGAAAATTACTCAAATAGTATTTCGTTCGATGACGCACTTAAACGTCAATCTACCAAGACCCAAAAATTTACAACTCAGAGCTAAACAGCGCAGTATTGAGTAAAAGAAAACAAATCAAGCATGCATAAACAAAGCAAAGCCGAGCAAAGCAAAACAAATTGCTATTCTACGATGCCAAAAAAAATTGTGTTCACCAAACTAAAACATATGAAAACGCCCACGAAAGGCACAACAGGCCACTGTTACAAGTGACTTAATTTCAGGTGTTTACACCACTGGTTCAAAAACACTGGGGAAAACGTAAACAATTGGCAAAGTTTCACCGTCAGTGAGCGAAATTCTCGTGGTCAAGAGAACCAATGTCAATATTACCAAATTATGTCTTACTAAGTATGAAATGAAGTAAACAATAATAGTAAACAACACAAGGAAATGGATTAAAGAGGTAAAGTGAAAACAACAAAAAAAAAAGAAGAAGTAAAAAATAAATACACTAAGGACAACGAAAACAGTCGCCCAAAAAAAAAAAAAAATACGACACCGGACTACAGATAGCAAGAAGCACGGAAGGCTTACAGCAGGCACTCACAAAAAAAATATGCAAAACTACAACGCGATCACACACCTTACGCTACCTAGAGTATTAATTCAATACTTCGAGTCCGGCCACGCTTTTAAACACCTGTAAAAAAAACAATGAATAGGATAGGCCGCGAAACGAAATAAAGAAGAAACACACTACACAATTAGAACAAACAAAATAAACACAAGTCCGTCTGGTGAAATGACAGAGAGGTCACAACACCAGATCCCTCCAACCGCCCGCACACAGAGAGAAAGGGAACAAAGGATAGAATCAAGGCCCACCGGCCAACAATGTGCTAACCACAATGCCACCACAGAAACAGGCCACAACACACGTCTACTCAACTGTGTTATCTCCCATACTGCACGCCTATGCCTCTCCCTCCTGCAGCACTGCCAACACGTCCAGGCCTCTCGCTGACAAAGCGTCACACTGAAAAATAAAACTGAAAAAGTACTTTATTACAAAGAAAACAATCCTACTTACGTCGCCTACACCCACGAAAACGAACAGAAGACAAAAAGTGCCCCCACAACAAGTAAATTATTTTTTTTTTCTTAAGCCGAAACTTCAGGGTTCCCCTCCAAATATGTTGGGAGCAAGTCCCTTAAAATATATATAGGGATCAAACACACTGTCCGTAAACGGTCACACAACAACAACAACTGCATCGACTGCACGAGAAGGTCACACCAAATAGAAGGCAGAACACCGGGGATAGGCGACAGGAAACTTATATAATAATAATAATAATAACAATAATAATAATAATAATAATAATAATAATAATAATAATAATAATAATAATAATATATAGAAGTAGGGACGTCACACAAAGAAGAAGACAGATAGATACGAGGCGAGCCAAATACAAAAATCCACGCACGCAGGCGCGACAATAGAAAATAATAGATACGATCCTTAGATCTTATTTAGAGATATAATGTACAGGTACCATTAATAGATATACTCTACAGATATAATTAATAGGTATAATTAATATATAGATATTCACTCGCACAAGCACACGCTTCTAAGGTTAATCCAGCGACGATCCTCGTCCTTGGAACTTGTAGTAGAATAGGGAATATAGTTCACAGGAACAGACAGTCCAAGGGGTCAAATCTTTAGCACCGACATAACCTGGGTCCCACTCAAACAGTTCATGACTTACACAGTGATAACAGTCCCAACCGTGTCCTTTAAGCTTTCCACTTACTTTCTCTGACTCCGACACACTGTCATTCACCAGACAGGTGACACGCCCTTACGCGAGGGAAAATAAGTACCAGTCAAAAAGGATAGAGTACCAATTCAGTTGCACATGGTAGATCGTAGACCTGTCTTCATAAGTCTTCATAGGCACACAGCCTCAAGCATCAAATATCAATAGATTTAACTACGTTTACCACCGTTCCAGTTTCACCAGAAACATAAATTCTCAGACCATCAGTCTGGCTAGGCACACGGCCTCAGGAATAAATATCAACGTAGATTCACTCAGGTGGCAGAAGGTTAAAATGTAGTCTCCCAGCTGTCAACTAATCCGCTACCTCTGGCGCCAGGACCGTTTAGTGACTGCACAGTGCGAGTGATAAAATAGAAGTGCCTGTCCCAGCCAAAGTCCCGCCGATCTGTAGATCCTGCTTGTGTTGTCACGAGGTCTGAACTACCAATCACAACACACACACACACCAAACATTCAACTCTACTCAGCTAACATAAAAACATGACTACATTAGTCCTAACACTATCCTTGATTGCGCCCCATATTTGCGAGGCAGGCATTTCACGCTCCATTATGATCATCAATGCCTAAAACCCCTTTTCCAAAAGCAATTTCGTGGCGCTATCTATGAAAGATGGCTGACAATTCTTCAACAATTTGATTTTGAGATTGTGTATAAGCCTGCTGCTGAGATGTCTGTTCCAGACGCCCTATCTCGCTGTGCACCACAGAACCAACCCGAACATGAAATAGATAGTCCCTCTGAGCATGATCCTCACTTTCCTTATGTTCATGAAAAACCCTCTGTTATCAATCTGCCAACAGGTCAAACCCTAAGTGATGTTTTGCTTGTTTCTGATAGTGATGTCAACAATGTGATTCCTAAGAGTAAGCCGGATCATGATTTCAGTATAAACCCTATGCCTAACACTGTCTCTGTTGTACATATGTCTCCATCACAAATTCATTCAATTGACTCTAGTTTCCAGTTTTGTACTCCTAATCCCTTTTTAGGTTTTATTGATTGATGATTAAGATGCCGATACAGAAACTGAGGCATCTGATAACGGAAATAGAAAGGGCATCCGACCGCAATCCGTAAACGCAATCACAGCTGTTTCAGTGACGAACAAAAAGAAAAGAAAAACTAAAAGAATGGGGAAACAGCCTAGTCGACCTGACGATATGCCTATGCAGTCGGCTATTCCATCCACATCCAGGTCGGTTATCGATGCTTCGGGTTCGAACCTATCTAAGTCATGCCAATCGAATGTTTCCTCCGATAACTTCAACAATTTGCTTCCATCGGATGATCAGAAAACAGAATGCTATTATGGTTGTTTAGATACATTGCCTAGCAATCAAACTGATAGTTCAGACCGCGCAGATGACAATGTTGATGATCCTTCTATAATTCTTGAAACGAGAACAAAACGACTGATAGAGAGCTTGAATGTGTTCAATTCTTCAAGTTTTTCGCTCGCAACTGTGTCAACTCTTCAGAAGAAAGATCCCGACCTTTCGCCCATCATCACTTATCTGGAAAATGGTACACTGCCATCCTCTCAAAAATTGTCACGCCAAATTTTATTAACACAATTCCACTATTCTCTGATAGATGGAGTTTTGTTTCACTCTTGTGAGCCAAAAACGAAGAGTAAGTTTGTTTCTCATGATTACACATTAGTTCTACCCAAAGTACTTCAGAAATCTGTTATTGACATGTATCATTCTTCACCTCTTGCTGCTCATGCTGGCATCACTGCCACATTGCAAAGAGTGAAAGCTGATTTTTACTTTGAGAGAATGTCTGTGCTGATTTCTGATTTTGTCAAATCTTGCGACCTCTGTCAAAGACGGAAAATTGTTAGACATAAAAAATCACCAGCGACTGCCATACCTGTCCCTTCAAAGCCTTTTTCAGTGTGGGAAATAGATTTGTTTGGTCCCTTACCACTTACTGCCCAAGGCAACGCTTATGTGTTTACTGCTATTTGTACCTTTAGTAAATTTATGCATGCGGTGCCTTTGAGATCTAAAGATAGTATCAGTGTTTCTAATGCTATTTTTGACTTGTGTACATTGTACGGTGTGCCCGACTGTTTGCTGAGCGATCTGGGTACTGAAATGACGTCTGTTACAACAAAACATATTTGTCAATTATTAGACGGTCCTCAACAGTTCACTCCAGCTTTCTCTCATTTTGTACTGGGTGGCATTGAAAGGGTGCATAGGTCAATGGCTGAGTGACTTACACCTTTTCTTAACAACATTAAGACAAACTGGAATTTTGTTCTCGACGCCATCACTTTCTCCATCAATACCTCTGTACATTCCACAACAGGGTATTCCCCATTCATGGTACTTTACGGGTAGGAACTGCAATTTCCCCTGTCCGCCTCACTCAGTCAGAACAGTCTACTGTCTGACACCGCGGAGGTTCGTCTACACATGAACAATCAACAGAGAAAGTTGGATATGAAAAGACAGTATGTGAAAGAGAACATTGAAACTATGCAGGCGCGTATGTGTGACAAAGCTAACCGAAAGATTTGTTTAAAACTAATTAACCTCTCACTGACGCCCCGTATACAGCACATGCCATTACTCAATCTTTGATCTTTGTTCACATCAACTCAAATACTTAAAAATGGATTTTGTCATTAATTTTCCTATGTCCATGACGCTTGGTACATCGTCAAAAGCTGATCCCAGGTTTTAGGTATACGTTAAAATACGTAATTTCGTATATTTCTAAAAGCCCGAATTAACGTCATTCATACGTCTTGCTGGAGACTAAATGCGTACGGTGACATAACCATCGCCCTCTAGATAAAAATCCCAAAGTTGATATAATACGAAACATATTATTTTTCTAAGAAGACTGCCATCAACAATTAAAGATTATTCTCCGCCTGCAACCAAACAACAACAATCGCCTAAATATAATAGCTCTACAACAATTGCTAAACTAAATCTAAGTAACTGGTACTATGTTGGATATTGGTTGATATCATTCCTTCCCTTCCTCTCGATATCCACTATTACTTTTCCGATGAAGTAAACAAAAACACATTTTTTACACACGTCTTGTGTTGTGTCATATTTTCCCACGTCTTGCTCTGTATCACAGTTGCAAACGTCTAGCTGTGTTCATATTTGTTCACGTCTCATAGTATTTCACAGTGTATCTCTTCCTGTAGTGTTTCACAATGTATGATGTCGTGTAATATTTCACAGTGTACCATGTCTGGTTGTATATCACTTTGATTATGTCTTACTCAGTATACCTTGGTTCTCTACCATTTGTATATCACAGTTGCTCATTTGTCAATGAAAATCAAGTGTCCCAAGTCTGGCTGTGTATCACATTTGATCTTGTCTTACTGAGAATCCTCTTGGCTATCGATCTGTTAAGTTATATTGCCGTGTACCATAGTTGTTCACGCCTTGCCATGTATCGCAGTTGAAATTGTCTTGCGATGTATAATAGTTGCTCATATCTGGCCGTGTATCACAATTGCTCATGTCTTGCCGCATATAACAATTGTTCATGTCTTGTCATTTATCACAATTGAACATGTCTTGCCACGTATAACATTTGCTCATGTTTGCCATGTAACATAGTTGCCCACATTTTGCCGTGTATGAGAGATGTACATATCTTACCGTTTATCACAGTTACTCATGTTTGGCTCTGTATCACAGTCGCTCATGTCTTGCCGTATACAACAGTTGTTCAAGTCTTGCCATTTATCACAATTGAACATGTCTTGCCACGTAAAACATTTGCTCCTGTCTTGCCGCGTTTAACATTTGCTCATGTTTGCCATGTAACATATTTGCCCACTTTTTGCCGTGTATGAGAGATACACATATCTTACCGTGTATCACAGTTACTCATACCTTGCTGTGTATCACAGATACTCATGTCTTGTCGTATATCACATCGGTTAATGTCTTGCTCTGTATTATAGTGACTCACGTACTATTGTGTATCATAGTGGTTCACGTCTTGCTATATATCATCTTACTTCACGACTTGTGTTTCACCTTCTTTAATGTAGCCTTTTCTCTAGGTACACAAACGGCAAGCCGGTGATTGGAAATCTCTCTTTGACAGTCGGATGCAAAGATGAACTCCTTCCGGTTTTCAGGACTATTCCACACCTTTATATAGAAACCCGCGTAAGCAAATCTGTTTTTATAGAAGTTAACTATTACTGTGACTGTCCTACCAATAAACTTTGGCACTAACAGGTTTGTTTGAACATTACCCTATAACATTCTGAGCAAACTCTCCATCAATGGCTAAAGAACTGTCAAAGCTTACGCCCCCACTTAAAGATATTACATCACGTAAAAAAAAGTATGCAACGAAATTTTCAGTGCCCTGGATGTATTCAACAATAAAAGTAAATTATTGTAAAGCTTATGCCCACCTTATTGTCCTGAGACTTTCTTCCTTCTCTGCCTTCAAATACTGCCAGGGGCTGTGATCTGTCTGCAGAGCAAACTTTTTACCGTAATAATGTAACGCCAATCTCTTAATTCCCCCAAACAATAGCTAGCAATTCTCTCTCTATCACTGAAACTTCTCTTTCCCTATCTGAGAACTTTTTGCTGGCGCATGCAACAGAGAATAACATGCACTGCCTTTTCTGCATGAGAGCCACTTTTTAACCACAACCAGATGCGTTCTGATAATAGGCCTAGAATCTATGCCGGGCAGTGCAGAACCGTTCTAAATGTCACTGCCTCTTTTAGAAATTGATTAGTTCTCTCCTGGGCAAAATATCCCAATTTACCGGGTTTGGTTCCCCTGTAGGCGCTATATCAGATAAATATGCCGAAATTGCGGCACAGGTAGGAATAATTTTTTTGTAGCAACACATCAAACGTAAAAAATGCACGAACTTTCCTCTTGCTCTTGGGTCTTAGCGTAGCCCGAACATTCTTCGCGTTCTCGTCCTGAAGACTGATTACTTCCTTTCCACGACGGCGGCCAAGGAACTCGATCGTTCTTGCCCCAAGGACGCCCTTTATTGGTCTCACGATAAAGTCCACCTGCTTAAGTCAGCTTTAGAACTCTCTCATCTAGCTCAATTGAATTTCTCTTTCTTTTCGTTTTTGTTGTTCAATTTCTCTCTTGGCCAGTCAATTAAAATTTTGCTTCAAATAATCTAGCCTTTCTTTTGCGGCCTGGCGCGACCTTAGAGCTATCTTTTCTATCCGAAAATCGGGTTGGAAATATGCATTTTAAATACAGTTTCAATATGATTTATGCCCTTGTTTTCGAGGAACACAGAAGCAAGTTGTAATAAGTCCTGTTTTTCCTACGTCTTGTAAGTCAATTTTATCCTATCATTTTTAAGAGATTGAAATTTCTCCTGTTTGTTAGTTTGTACTCAATCCAAGACTCTGCCACCAACTCAGCCCTCTCTTGGAACAACTAATTCGACCAATCAAATGCGTCTCTAGAAGCCTTCTTTTTCAAACCAAGATGGCCGATACAATAGAACATGATAATACTAAATATGTTTTAGATACTTTTTGAGGTTATTATATTTTTTAATTGAAAAAATGCTAATTTTAATTTGACTTGACCTTAATTAGTTACAGTTTAACAAGAATTTTGTTTCGTCTAGGTTTATTGGCTTTGAACAGTTAGATAGATCTATCAGTAAAACTTGGGACTTAATACAAATTAGTACTGAATATTGACTGCATTATGCGATGAAGAATAGTTAAAATAAACGGATGATTTAGAACCTAAAATAATTTTAAAAAACTCCTTATTTAGCAGAAAACATTTTTTGATCACAAAGATTGACTCTGTAGCTATTCTCTATTTTGTATCTGGTGGGGATAAGGCAACGCCAAAATATTTTTAAATTTTTACACCATTTCTGTATCGATCCAATGCATTTTGGATCTTTCAGAGTTGAAAAAAAATGAAAATGAAGGAGCGTCCAGTCTACATTCAAGAATAAATTTTGCTTATCCCACGTTCCCATGTTCATTCTTAAATTGAATTTCATATCAAAATGGTTCCAGCACCACATCAATATAAAGGAACAATAATATTGAATTTAGAGCCTTTATCACAAAGAGAGTGTCCCAATGTGATCGCGCGTTTATCTTATTAAACTAGATTGATTGTTTATTAGGCTTATATTTTTGTTTGTTGAAATAAACTCTTTCGATAGTCGAAAATGAAGACTTTTTTTAAAAGTTGTGTATTTATTTTGTATTATGACTATTCAGTGTGTATATATCCAGTAGTAAAGCTCAATAAATAGCGAGTAAAAATGCCTTGCATTTTTAAGCTTAAGCGTGAAGGTAGTAAGATAAAAGCAAATTGAATAATTTGTATGATCAAGAAGCTCTAGAGCATCGGTTATCCTTATACGAGATGCAGTAATATTCAAATTATATATAAAAATAGTGCTTAAGTATCATCAATGCAAACATATGTAATAGCAATTATAAGACTACATCAATTTTTTTACACTATTGACAAGATATGTACTGCTGCATAATGTGTTTTCTACCGTCCTTCATTTTGTTCCAATTCTTTTTTATAAAATATCAAAAAATAATATGTAATTTTTCACTTTATTGTGACAAGCCACAGGAAAGCATGGAGCAAGCTATCCGTATGGGTCAGTTCTGCTATGGGTACATGAATTACTCCCTTACATCCATAATGTAAAACGTACGCTGCAAATAAACTGTACTTAGAATGTTAAAATAATACAATTCTTCCTGATATTAGTGATATTAGCTGATTTACATGAAAAGTAGTGTTTCCCTTTACATCGATGTAGAACAAGTAATCTTAGAAATTATCCAATGTGACTTGCTACAAGAAAGCACAGGGTATTACTGCTAAAAAGAAGGAACATAAATAACTCTCTTATAATATAGTGACATTGCATAACTGCTATGGGTTTACAAAACTAGAAACACATTTTTTTAGTCAGCAGCTGATTTACTCGCGAAAAGAAAAATTTTTGTTTGAATTATAATTTGAAAACATAAAGACCAAGTAAAAGGTAAAGAGAGAGAGAAATATTGGGACCATTGGACTTGTTACAAGAAAGCACTAAGTTATCCTGCTAAAAAGTACGAAAATGAATAACTCTCTTATGGTCTAATAACAATGCACAACTCCCACGGGTTTATAATACAAAACAGCACAATTCAAAATATCAGTGGCTGATTTAGTGGTAAAAAAGGTTAATTCATTTTAATAGATCAAAGAATGAATGAGTAACATTGTTATATTGGGAAAGACAAGCAATTTTATTGCCTGCGGCACTTGTTACAAGAAAGCACTGAGAAAAATCGGAAGAAAGTTTGGTAATGAATAACTCCAAAGCACATTTTTTTCCATTTATTTACAAAAATACACATTAAAGAGGGCTCATGGAAGTATAAAATGCTCATTTTATAGGTAAATGCTGTAATCTTAGATGTTTAGGAACAATTATCTCAAAACTAGAAAAAATGGACGGTACAGGATAGCACTAAGGTCGCGCTAGGTTGGCCTTTTGCACTATTACCTCTCTCGAGCCAATGAAAAATTTTGATGGCTGGCAACTACTCGTTACTGAAATTTGGAGCTACTTTCGATAACTGTCCTCGTCTACATGATCGAGGTTGCCAAATATGTCACGAATAACTTTGCGTTATTTATTTATAGGCAGAAATCCCGTACGCTTTGATGAAAATTGTACTTGAACTGATTTAGTTTAAATAAAGAACAAAGTTAGATCAGCAAGATAGCTTTTTCAATAGATATACAAATTTGCTAACACCATATATATATATATATATATATATATATATATATATATATATATATAAAGATTTCACATCTGTTGTGGGGCTTTCTTTCTCAGACCTGTCTACGGTCGATTATCTGAGACATTGCTGTGGGGTTTCTACTATATATAGTTTTATATACCCCACAAAACCAGGGGCCCCACAATATACGTAATCTCTTAATATATAGTTTTATATACCCCACAAAATCAGGGGCCCCACAATATACGTAATTTCCTAATATATAGTTTAATATACCCCACAAAAGCATTGGCCTCACAATAAACATAACCGCTTGATGTATCTATGTAGTATTATGTACCCCCACAAGGGGACGTTCAAATATAATCTTACGCCTTGGTAGAGGGGGTGGGGTCTCTTCTCCTGTAAGAAAAGCGTAAGA
>BLXT01006687.1:126839-139900 GCA_019648995.1 Plakobranchus ocellatus | reverse complement strand
TAAATAGAGTACAACTAAGCTAAGTTTTGACTTTACCTCAAATCGTCAAAAACAGCTGTATACCGCCCCCTGGCGTCCTCGCGGCTGCGTGACTCGCGCTAACAAGATGAGAGCTGCTACTGTTCCCGACACTTAAGGAGAACTTAGGAAACAAAATTAATTCACCCGCTTTCTGACTTCGGCCATGCTGCAGGTAGCTAGTGACCATTCTAGGCCAGTCTTGAACACAGAATAGCTTGACTTCAAGCAAGGAAAGGCAAGGGAGGCAATCGATGAAATAATATGTATATTTATCTTTCTGAAACTTTGCTGTGCGAATTTTTTTTTTTATGAAAGTATTGGCGATTTCTAAGCTTGTGAGGCTACAGATAATGTGGGGCCCGTATAAGGCCCCGTAAAAATTTTTGGTCCCACAACAAGGGCAAATAAAGAAAAACGCCCCGTAAAAGCACCGACTATTTCTACACACACACACACACACACACACATATATATATATTATTTTATACTCAGCGCCTGCGTAATACACAAACATCTCTACACGTTTCCATTGGCATCAAAAGCGTAAACCATTCTGTAAAAATGTTTTCGATTCTTTCGGAAAACCTACTAGAAATTCCTAGATCAAAACGGGTAACAAAAAGGCAAAACGTTAATAGCACTGTCTAACTAAAATACGACTATTCAAGGCCGACTTTAAATTTCACTGAACGAAACATACAAATAGAGATACATCAAAAGATCAGCCGTTCCATGTCTAGAATATGACTCAATCCAAAGCAATCAAATTATCAAAATTTCTATTTTAACATTTATTTATCCCAACTTACTTCACCTCAAGATTGATGGATGCTATAACTTCTCGGTGGATACCAAGGTTTGGACCGATGCCTTTTTTCCCTGTAAGGGTTTCACCCAGGCCTATGTAACAGAAGACGAGACCGGAGTTACGGTGTATCAGAATTACACTGGACCGAAAGAGGTGCGTGATCGAAGAAAGTGCCGGTTTGATGCTTATACCAACCGCTATTTTAAGCCAGGGCTTCCTTACTACGGCAAGGTATGTCCTATTTCGGTTATTACTGTTTTGTCGTACTTTGCCGTTTTTATAACAGTAATGCTGTAAAAAAAACAAAAAAACAAAAACCCACATATATAGCTAATGTGAGTCTTAAGTATGAACCCCCACTCTACATGTAATGCACTGGCGCCACCAATCATTTAAAGCCTTTAAACTTACTACATTATAATAAAACTACTACGAGATAGATCAACAAAATTCAAAGATGAAGACAGTTCACTTTTTCCGAACAAAACAAAAACATGAAATACGGCACTAATGATTCGGTAACCTTGACCATCTATATTTATTGCTGATACTGCAGTATTTGAATATTTTCCTAACTTTTAATATTTTAAATTAGAACATTGCAGACACAAAGATGGACTTCGTATATTCTAAAATACTTTCTTAATTATCATCCAAGTAGACGGGTCAGAAATATTTACAAGAACAGCAATAGATTTATATTCATATATATATTTTTTTTCTAAGGTGATAGTAACTAAGCCGGACGGAAGTCCAGCCTCAGGAGAAGCTGTCGAAGTGATAGCTGATAGCAGGCAACAATCTCTCCGCTTCAAGAGAACCTTTACTACTGACAAGTCTGGTAAGGCAAAGTTCGCGTTGTGTAGAAGTTTTACTGCAGCCACCAAGGGTTTAAAGATCAGTGCAGGCATACTGAATACTGACTTCTGCAACCGACCGGTGAGTACAAACACAAAGATTTCCAACTTTATGGAGAGCCCCAGTTTTTTTTGGGAGGACACAGTGGGTGAAAATTCTAGATCTTCTGCTCTGTAGGAGTCAAGATAAAACCAACACTCATCCCCTGCATACACATCTGGAGATGCATAGTTATATTGGAGGTACACTAAGTACAAACCCTAGGGATCTTCAGTCTTATGGGAGACAAAATGAATATCTCCAGCTCCTTGCAATTTGGGATGAGTATAAAAGCTGGATCTCTAGTTCTGTTGGTAATAGGGTAATTAAAATGATTGAGAACACTATACTGTAAGATATTTGAGTTGAATGCCATTTTTCCTACGTGCGTAAAGTTAAGAAATTATACCATCAATGTCAATTTTCTTTTTCTTTTGTCTCTAGCCCCGGTGCTGTCTTCACTGTACAGTTCACATTTCTTTCATTTTACCCTGTCATCGTCTCTGCATTGCATTCACATTAATTGTTGACTCCTCATGTATTCGATCTTCGTCTCTCCTTCTATGTTCACATTAAAATTTACCATCTCACTATATGTTTGGCTTTCCTGTCCTGTCACATTTCTTGGCCCTATGATTTCGACGCTCTTTTTCTATTCTTTTTTGTTGGCACACTAAGTATACGTTTCTACTTTCCCGTTAACATTTTTTTACTCACATTGCAGGCGTCTCTGCTTAACTATATTGTCATATTTGACCCAGTGCTTTACGTGGCTTTGTTCGCATCCTTGCTTTCCTGTTCACATTTCTGGATTAAATCAACGGACGTGTCTGTTGTTCTGTTTTAATTACTCATCACTTTTACTCATCATTGTGATCTTTCACAACTCCAGTCTGGCTGTTTACAAATTCATTCTTTTCTACTTCCATTTTTGGCCTAACTGTGTACGAATCTCTGCTTTGCTATTCCCAAGTCTGGTCTAGCTGTGTACCATATTTTGCTTTACTGTCCCCAATTCAGGTTTAGCTGTGTACCAATCTTTACTGTTCACAGATCTGGCCTAGCTATGTACACATCCTGCTTTACTGTTCTCACTTTTGGCCAAACTATTTACAATACTCTACTTTGCTATTCCTAACTTTGGCCTAGCTGTGTACGAATTTCCGCTTTACTTTTCCCAAATCTGGTCTAGCTGTGTGTACATGTCTCCTTTCTGTTTTATTATTCCCAGCCCTTGTCTAACTTTGTACGCTCTTCTGAGTTACTGTTCTATTTCTAGCCTTGCAGTGTACGCATCTCTGCTAAACTAATTTTTCTAATCTGGCCTAGATTTGTACCATTATCTGTTTTAATGTTCGCAGGTCTGGCCTTTCTGTGTACGATTGTCTGTTTACTTGTTCCAATTCTGGCCTCGCTGTGTTTGATTCTCTGTTTATTGTTCCAAGTCTGGTCTATCCGTATGCTATTCTCTGCTTCACTGCTTCTATTTCTGGCTAGGATCTGCACACGTCTATGCTTTACTCTTTACACTTTTTGCCTAGCTATTTTAGCAACGCTGCTTCAATCCCTTTTTTTAATTAACCACTGTATGTACCTTTTTTTAGTCTAACGATTCATAGGAAAACCATTAAGAAAATGATTTTCTCTAGCAGCATAAGTTGTCATGTCTTGTTTAGGATTCTTGTTTATCAATTTTGCTGTTAAAATCCCTTTTGCTAATCTTTCGCATTGCAATCTGATCTATGTCTGATAAATCCTTATTGACACTGAACTAAAAATGTCACAGTTGGACCATATTTTTATTATGCTGTCTTCAGTCGGAATAGTATTATTCCACAATTTCCTTCTCTTTCATGCCTGAACTAACATTCTGCATCACCAGAATCTTTTTCTTCATAACAATACTGTTTCCATCGACACATAGATTACTGCTCCTTCGACTTTCCTTCTTCCTTTCCTTTTTCTCCTTTCTATCTCTCTACTCCTCCGCCTCCTCTTCCTTCTTCTTTTCCATCGTCACCACCACCTCCTCCTCCTCATCGTATCATCATCGTTATCGTCAGCGTCATGATCTCTTTGTAGTTATAGATAATTATTAGGCTCAATAGGTTAGTTTTTAATTAAGTATAAGTCTACAGTAGAGGTAACTGTAAAAATATTGATCAGCTTGTTGGGAACAAACACAGCCTGTCAACGGCTACACACAACGTAAACAACAACCACAGTAAATAACTTAATTACATCGACTGCACAAGAGGTTCACACAATTAAAAGGCCGAACACCAGGGATAGGCGACAGAAAAAACTATATTATCATAAAGTAATAAATATATAAAGAAGTAGGAAAGTCACACAAAGAAGAAGACAGATAGGTACGGGGTGAGCCAAATACCAATGTCCACGCACGCAGGCGCGGCAATACAAAGTAATCTGTTAAGCGTTACAATATAGAGCTATTACACAATTTAATGAGTTTATTACAAATAATCCACCCACGAGGAACTCTCCCCGAAACACTACTCCATAGATCAATAAGACTTATAGATACAAATTATAGATATAATTTATAGATATAATCTATAGATATAATTTATAGATATAATTCCCACACTAATCACTCGCACCTGCACACGCTTCTAAACTTAATCCATCGACGATTCTTGTCCGAAGAACCTTGTTTAGAGCAGCAGAGTAAATCACGAATGCTCAGTGAATGTTCATATATTTATGTCCTTAGGAGTGTTAATAAGATCTCATACACAACTATAATAATGATAGTTGATTAATACCACTGTCACTCAAATACTACTCCACACAGGTCGCTAGCCCTTACGCGAGGAAACAACAATAGTCAACAAGTTATACCACCATTTCAGTTTCACAGGAGAAACATAAATTCGTAGACTTTAGACAGCAGTCTGGACAGGCAAACAGCCTAAAGTAAAATATAATATAAATTCAATCGCCATTTCTTGCGATAATAAAGGTGGTAGGAAGAATAAAATATATCTTCTGCAGTCAGACAAATCCGCTACAACCTGCAGCCAGGACCGTCCACGACTGTTCAGTACAAGGAATAAAATAGGAATGATTCCACTGCTGCAGAGATCCCGCCAAAGTGTAGCTCCGTCCGACTGGCTGTTGTCACGTGGCCTAACCAACCAATGACAATGCACACACACTAAATTAATGACGTAAAACGCAACCACACTCCCGCTACACTAAATACCCAACTATGCTCAGCTCAAATCAAACCATAACTTCACCAGTCCCAGCAAGCTGATCAATATAATTCCAGAACACCTGGACTGACCCGATTGGTCTAGAGCGCCAGCGTAGTCATATCCGCATTGCTGGAGATTTATTTTAAAAGACAGCATATCCACTTTTGGTATTTTTTTTAGGAGAGCGAAAAAACATATTTTAGTCCGTCAAGGCGCAACCGGGTGAGAACAATGTTTAAAAAAAATACTTAAAATTCGATAGAGGTGATTTTTTTTAAAAGATAGTATATACCACTTACTTTCCTTTGTAAAAAAAAAAAAGTGTCATGTTCATTTTTTAAACAATTGGTTTTGTTTCCCAAAAAAATATTGGATATACTTTTTTTAAGCTCAGTTGAGAATTTTTTAATAATATTTTGCAGGAATTTGGCCATAACTTCACTAGATATATATTTTTTAAATAGACACTGGAATGCCACTGCTTCTATCGAGCGAAAAAATATCTTCTTTAAATGCTGTGCTACTAATCGCTTTATGACATATGAGCTAAATATGTCTTTTTCTTTTGCTTGCGATGTTTTATGCTTAGGCAAAGCGCAAGATTTATTTAAACTTTGATAAAAAAGTTTATGCAATATGCTTCATCTAAAGCAGTAAAAACTAGCATTAAGAACCATCTTTACTTTGGATTTACGTCACAGTGCCACTAACTTTGGTAGGTAAAACTGGTAAAAATAAATATAAATCCTTATAATTGTAAATGTCATGTAATGTATCAACTATAATTTCGTGCTAAAGGAGTGATTGCTTACCTGGTAGGCCTACCTCTATTAGTTTAGATTATTATTATCATTATTCTTTTTTTTTTTTGCTTTTGTACATTTTAATCAGGCCTCATGAAAATGTTATTGTTCTTTCCTAGAATAATATTAAAACAGAAACTAGTATTATCATTGGGATATCAAATTCGTTAGTGTTTTGTTGAGTATCTGGATTTCAACAAACAAAAAAGAAACTTTCTCCAATTGTATTACGCCTCAGGATAACTATGCTACCATGGCTAAACTTAATACTGGTATATCTAATTTGATTGAATGGTTAAACACTGCAAAAGTTTGTCATTTAGCTGCAGCTATGGCCTTTACTTACCGTATATGAATCCTCGTCATTACAGCTTTTTAATTTCATTTCTTTTATTTCTTTAATGTTTGTAAACACGCATAATACATTGACAAAATATGACAAATGTGTTTTATTTGTTGGAAAGTTTATGATTCTAAGAAATTTGTTGCCAAATATGGTGCTTTTTTGTCCTCACCTATGTTTTTCCAGAACGAGTGTCGGTTTTCTGGCATGAGCGGGAGAAGCTTCTAAATTATTTCAGCTTTCTTTGTAGAGTCTAGACCTCTCGGTTTCCTTCGCTTTTCCCCACGACTGTCAACGAGCTTTTTAAGATCTTCACTGTTGTCTCGCTCTCACCGAATGTAAGCTAGTAGGAAATATCTTCAGAGCCGCTGAAGAACCGTGCCGAAATTATCTGATTTATGTAAGGCCGCTTTTCCCCAAGCTGCTTTAGTGCTTATTGGCTGACATCAGATTCCCAGTCATTAAAACCAGTAAATGCCATCTCCACCGGCTCACACTTCGCTTGCTTTGTTGCATCCACAAAGTCTCTAAAATCGAATACTTTGCCCATCTTTCTCAGCTGCTTTTCGATGCGCCCATGTGTTGCATCAGATGCCATGAATGTGTGCCCTGGCTCAAAATACTTCAGTTTTATCTCCTTTACTTCATATCTTGGGCAGTTGATAATAAAAAGCATCATTGTAAAAAGGCTCCAATTTTTATTTTTGCCCAAACAGTTGTCCAACCACATTGTGAGTTTTTCAGTATCACGAAGACTTCCAATGTACGCATGGAAGGCAGAAGCAATATCCTTGCCACGTCTGCCTGATATTGCTTCGTGCCATAAAACTGCAGTATCTTTACCGTTCTTACCGAGCTCGCTGATTGTTTCGTTACTGGCGACAAGGCGGTGAGTGAATACACATGTCTTGAACTCGTCAATCCTAGGTTGCATTATGCCCTTCTGCAAATCGGCCGAAACTTTGATATCTTTCGAGCACGCCGCGTTTGACTCAGCATCTTTCTTGTATTCTGCCCTTGCAGCTCTATACTTAGCTTTGTGTGTAACTTATTCCGTCACATCACAGGTCTCAACACAGCAGTAGTTTTCCTTATGACGCCTGTGCTTTTCACAAATGTCACTCGTCCATTGTGAAGGGTGATATCGTATGATTGTCATCGTGAGAAACCAACTAAATGAAAAGAGAATCTCCAATATTTCCTTTGTAATAAAACTATACTTTCAAGAACATCCTTAAAAAAAAGAAATTATATCCATAAATCAGGGATATACTGTCTTTAAAAAAATGAACGCTAACCTACCCTCTGACTGGATATCCTTTTTTATTTCGGAATTTTCTAAACTACCAATGATATCGATACCAGGGTAATATAAAAATGTGCGCCTTGATGAATAGTATATGGTGGTATCAAAAAGTGTATTTCGACCAAGAGTGGATATACTGTCTTTTAAAATAAAACTCCAGATTGTACGCCAGTGGTTCTCTCCATCCCTGAGCTACGTGCAACTTCCCAAGTTTGACTCGCCTCATCCGTGTAATCAGAATGTGATCCTTCCTATTCTCTACACGACCACAGCAGGATCTAAAATACAGTTCCAGTATCAGGTTTGTCGTAACTTCCAAACATTAATACCCATTTCATATGTTTTGGATTTGTACACAGCATTTCGATCAACAATTTTACAGCTTTTTTAATTAGGTAGAGGTGTTCCAATTAAGACTGAAGTCTAATGTGTTTTATCCAAACGATAGTAAAATAGCCATTAAAATATGCGACAAAAAAGGAGGAGATAAAGTATAAAGCAATGAAGTAGCCAAAATGATGTAGGTAAAAAGAAAACACTAAGCAGTACTTTCGAAAATGTAACTTCAGCTGTTTGTTTCAAAATACTTGAAACTGGCACCTAAGCTTTTATATTTTTGGAGCCTAACCCTGAAATTATACTGCATCCGTTAGACACTCAGCGACTTAACCGATAACCCCGACAATTTGAAATGGATGAGTAAGGCAGTTGAACCAAATACGATTAAAAGTAAGACCTACAAAGGACAATAAATATCCATAGTTACCGTCTGTCTTGTGGATTGTTTGGAAAACAAAGCTAATGAAGAGCCCGTACACAAACCAAATCATTAAAAGTCTTCCGAAAATCGAGCGAAAATTATTTTTTTTTTTTGTATTTCAATGAAGAACAATTCAGACCAACCGGTAAATTTATTTTGATTTACCAATTCAGAAACATCGGCGGTCTATCTCAACAAGTTACTCAACGATCTGTCTGCGATCTCTCCAATACCAATCACTAACAGCTTCTATAAAATATTATTCTGCCATTTACAGCCGAATTTGGTCAACTTTACACAAACAGCTCATTCGAGAAATAAAAGTAAAATCCACCGTCTTATGTAATTAAGGTTAGCTAAAATATTGACCGAGCAACTATTTTTCCTTTATACTCTCCTTATACGTTAACATCACGAACTTATCGCTTCTATTTGATATAATCTATTGGAATCCTGCAACAATATTCACACATTCTCGAGAATCGTCTAGAAATCCGTAGATCTAAAAAGGTAGAGAAAGATGAAACACATTAAGCGCAATTTTAGACTAGACTCAACTCACGGCAGCCAATTTCATCAAAATAATCTAGACCAAGAAAAGGCTGAAAGCGTTCTCAATATTCTCGGATTTTTTAAATAGATGGTGCAGGTTCCATAAAACTATACGCTTAGTTCCATAAACTTAGGAAGTATACTCCAATATACTCAAAGAAAATAAATTTATGAAGGAGGCTAAGGTTTTCATTTAAGAAACAACAACGAAAAGCTTTGAAATATGAAGTCCAATTTCAAATTGAGTAGCTATAGTAAACTAGCATTCAGCCCATAAAATGTAGGCAATATTCAAATATATAGTGAGGAGGAAGATGTAGAAAAGTTTTACGGAGAAATAGAAAAAATAAATGGTTATCTAAAATTCCGTAGATATGATGATGATGATAGGAGAATATCAGAGGAAAAGTGTGGAGTGAAATCATAGAAGGTGAATGAATGTGGGAGTAAAGGGAGTGAATGGTTTCAAATCCATAATTTTATCATTATAAATACTTGGTAACAACCAGACGACAATTGTTAGGCAGGGCCCCTTGCGCCAGAGCTAGAAACAAAACAACTGGATTCTTATTTGGATTCCAAAACGCTAACAAACCATCCAAATCGCTGCTGGTAGCTGACTTCAGAACACATTCTAGTCATGTTTAAATTTGGACTAAAACGCAAGAAACTAAAGAAAACTTTTAAAAAATAAGAAAGTGAAAAACATCTCTTAAATTTTATATTGACCCACTGCATTCTCATTAATAGCTAAGAAGTAGAACTGATAAAGCCGCACAAAACAAATATGAGATGGTGAGTAACAATTCGTCCGTAAAACAACCCACTATTGTCAGATATAAAGTATACGCTTATCAAAGTCATATAGCAAAAGATTTCCAAAATGAACACAAAAGGGCATAAGAAATGGATAAACTAACAAGTTCTAGATTTGAATAATAAGAGGCGAAAAGCAATGACTGAAGAGGGCAAACCCAACGACCTAAACAAAAACATCGAGATAAGGTGTAATGTAGCAAAAGCTGAATTGTTCAGTCAACAACATCAAGAAATAGATCAAAACTAAAATATAGACCGGAATTATATGCACGCTAAAAAAGTTAACGATATAGGTGGTAAGAAAATCAGCCATTATTGCATCAATTGAAAGTGAAATTATACAAACCATTTATGCCCACTGTCCTTTTTAGGACAGTCTGAAAAGGTAGTATTGCAATAATGTATTGTTTTCATTCCCCAAATTTATGGTTTTATTTGTTTTTTAAAAGACCAATACACATTTTCATTTTGATATTTTCATTATAGAAATAGCATTTAACTTCCAAAATATTGAAAATGAAGACAAATAGGCCTAGCTCGAAAAGTTTAGTTTGGATCAAATGTATTTTAATATGTTTCTAAAATTCATTACTGTTTCTTGTTAACAACACTTCAAATTACCTTTTTCCCAATTTTCTAAAATCCATACATTGTAAAATATCGAAACGCCTAACAACCATGTGTCCTTTTTAAAGGACGCTGGGCTCAAATGACTCCAGCATTTGCTTCCAGGATGAACGCTAGGCTTTAAGTGGTATTTGTTAAAAAATCATTCAATTGTCCATTGTTTCGCATGCATCATAGAACTAGGTCAATCATGGAATATTTTATAACAGTTGCTTCACCATCCAGTAGGAGATACTTGTATGAAAAGATATGCTTCTTTTTCTTTGAAAATATCAATATTATGAAGACAATAATCTTGTACTGTCCTTTTATGTTAAGCTTTTTCATCCCCAAAGAAAGTGCAAAACCAACAAGAAAACGCAAAAGATGATAAACTGCATATGTGTGTACAGTACACTCCACTTAATTCGACATCTCACAATTCGACATTTCCCTTAATTCGACGTACTTAAAAAGTCCCAAATAACTGGCTCTTAATCTTTAATAACAAAACTTTGCCCAAATCGACATGCTCTTGGCTCATTTCTCTTAAATCGACACTTCTCGTCCGGTTTTCGGATCAAACTAAACCAAAATGCTTTGATCTGGCCGCCTCCCAAAGCAAAATTAATTTATCTGTTAACACAGACTATCCGTTGCGATTGAGTTACTGCAGGGATGATAAAGTTTGAAATAAAGGGTAGGGAGTACGCAGGAGAGGAGGAAAGGTATGACAATGACATAAGGTTGGCCTAGGCCAACGATCTCTGGCCTAGACTTAACACTACAATATGCGTGGATGGCAGTGGCAGGCGTCCCCCGCTAGTTACCACTAATATGCATGAGTGTGTATGTGTGTGTGTGTGTGTATGGCTGGTGGCGAGGGAGAAGACTGAGTTAGCGCTGGTATATTTAATAATAAATACTATGGCAAAAGATGCTCACCCCCCCTCCTTTTTTTTTTAGCTCTTTAACTTGTTTTTCTCACAATTCGACATTCTTTTAATTCGACATGTGTGGCTTGGTCCCAATGATGTCGAATTATCAGGTGTGCACTGTATATCTCTACGCCAGGATATAGCAACATTTCAGAGGAAAATGGTGTAAATGATGATGCTCAAGAGTCTAAAAGTGCAAGCGATTTTTCCAGAATACCGTTAAAAGCCAAGCCCATTGAGCTATGTATGGTTGGAAAGAGCAGTGCCATCAATTGCTGACAGTGAAGACAAAAGGCGTGGAAACATCCACAAGAGGAATACTAAAAAAAAAAGAGAATCATCGGCTGCACGCTGCGGGATAAAGAAAGACCCGCGAGCAGTGGGACACAGCGCCACCGAGTTTCTCACAAAGAAGATGCTTCACAAATTATGTTATGTGCGTTTCTGATCTGACATTGTCAGTGAGTACGTAATCAAAGAGACAATAAGATATGTAAGCAGCAAGGATAATAATGCATTTACAATTGCCATTGCTGAGATAAGGACTTTCATCTCTGTTCTGCTAATATCTGGCACAACAGCAAACCTCGTCGTAAAATATATTAGGAGCAGCAGGTCGAAAGCTCCAATGCCCAATGCTGCTATTAGCAACACTCTGAGCAGGAATAGTTTTGATCAGCGTATGTGCTACATTCAACAACGAAATATTTTTAGCTTGTGTTTGAAATGCGTCAAAGAAATGCAAAGTATGTTTCGGTACATGGAATGGGTCATTCCCACACAATTTGGGTATGCGGAATATCTTTCCTTTCAAGGGGCATTGTGATTTGGTCTTTGCAATGCTGTCGTTATATATATATTGTGAACAATTTATTAAGGAATCACACTATCACCTCAACTTTGGCAATTATTTTACAAGTTTTGGATTCCTCAAAACACTTAGTAATACGGTTTAGAGCAACAGACAATATTTAAAATATCAGCCAGAGACATTTCTGATAGACCTGACGGATTTGAAAAAACCCACAGAGAGAGTCACAGAGTGTCTGGCTGCTGCATTGAATATCCCTTTCTGAGGGCATGGATCGCTTGACCAATTCGACCTCAAGAGAAGTGTAGCCATGACGTGCATGCATCTTTGACAAGCTTAATAGACTATGTTTATCTTAGCGAAGTCGGACATCACCTAGAGTATATGCCAAAGAAATGAGGCTGTCGTTACTCTGGCAAGAAAGCCAAACTACATGTATCTGCAAGGCTTCCACTGTTCTTCTGCATTTGAAGTGCAGTAAAGAAGTTCATGTTTGATAATGAAATATTTTGATTGTTTACTTGGACTTTTTATTTCTAGTGTTTGTGCTGTGTTTATATCTATTTTGTACATATATTCAAAGTTTTTATGAAAAGAAACCATCACTTATTTATCAAAACAAAATCCAAACCCAAACTAACCCCTCCTATTCTATTTTTATATTTTTGATATAATTTGATGTTATATACGGCACTTAGCTTATATCATACTTATAACACAAAAGCCACCTGTTGTGCCCAGGGTCATTTTTAAAGGACTGTGTAAACTTTGTCCAATGCTTATTAAAAAAAAATAATTTATAACTAATTTCAATCATTAATTGTAAAATTTGAAAAGAAAAATAAAACGTGGGAATTAATGAGTTAGTAAAATTATTGAAATACCACATAGACAGTCAGAATATGTCGCAGATTTTTTAAAAGGTGACAGAGATAGGAAATCCGAAATAAGGAAATACCTATTGGGCCCTGTTAGGGATAGTGTAGACATGTTTTCATGTTAGCTGTGTAGGGTTGAATGTTTGGTGTGTGTGTGTGTGTGTGATGTGATTTCGAGTTCACGCCAAGTGACAACGTTTCGGACGGAGCTGCAGAGCGGAGGATTTTGGCTGCAAGAGAACACTCCGATTTTAGCTCTCAAACTGTACAGACACGGATGGCCCTGGTGTACTGT
>BLXT01006687.1:106285-120074 GCA_019648995.1 Plakobranchus ocellatus | reverse complement strand
CCCCTTTTTTTTTTCTCCCCAAGACACACACACACACACACAGCGTAAATTTTGGGTTACTTTCATAAAATGCGCAACTAGAACCCCCGGCAATTAATGTCCAAAACGAGAGTATATCTCCAGTGATTCGCTCTCCTCCAAGTCCTAACCTTGACTGACTAGAAGTCCAGCTTATAGTTTCCCCGAGACCGTGCCTATCTTTTACCCACGTAGACATATTAAAATTACTCGCAGCCCGTGAACTTTCTTTAAGTCACATAGAAGAAAAACAAATTCTATGAATTCGGAAACAAATTTAATAACACCTATACATTAATGCAATAAAAAAACAAAAACAACATGAGCTTATACTATTTGAGGTAGTGTCTATGGCGGTACATATGAGGTAGTGTCTATGGCGGTATATAGTTGTGAGTTGTTATGGGATACTTACAGATGATAGTCACAAAGAGCGATGGTTTAGTGAACAATGAAATGTGGTGAAAATCGGTTGTCGCTTGTTATTGATTGTCGGGGGTAAAGACAGATTTTGGTAGATGGTTTTGAATTTTATTGGTAATGCCAGAAGATGGTAGTTGTTTGTCATAGTCATGAATTGTGGTAAATGGTGGCAGGTGACAGAAATGATTGTCAATGGCCATAATATGTGCCAGATATTGACCAATATTTGATAATAAAAATGAATTGTGAGTGTGTGTGTGTGTATGTGTGTGGAGGGAGAGTAGTGGCCAATTTTTGCAGATGATAATCAATGCTTCTGAATGGTTATGTGTTGTGACAGACAAGCGTAAATTGTTGTAGATAGATGGTGATAATCATGAACTATGGGTCGAAAGGATTAAAGAGTAAGTCATCAAGGTAATAGAAGTTAAACTTTTGAAAATGGCGAGCTTAATCAGGCAGGACTGAGATCGTAGATTTTTTTCTCCATCAGAATAGTTCAACATTATTTATTTTAATGCACCTATATAAAAGCTAGCGAGATGTGAACATGGTGTAACATTTCAGATTTTTGGCAGCATTGCAGAATTCTGGAATCCTCACACTGGACCAAATAGGATTATTTCAGAAGATACTAAAGGCTACTGCATGGAGCGAACAAAAGGCAAGCCAGGTAAAAATTAAAGCGTGCCAAATGAAAATATTCATAAGTTTACTTGTCAACGAGTTTGTTTCCTTGAGACATTAATTAATGAAACAATGTTTAAAGTTAGCGCACTTTATGCGTACACCCTGAAGAAACGCGCATAGAGTTTATAGTAACCACAAATTTGGTAGAGGCACATATTCATATTTCCTTCTGCGAGGAATTGGAAGAATATTGCCTTCATCAGAAGCAATTCCAGTGTCCAACTGGCTCAAACTTACAAATGACTGTCATAGACATTTTTGTGAATTGCGCAGAGATGTATATTCAGAATCATGTGTGCGACATGCTAAATTAGTTTTGATCTTTTGAGTTAAAGAAAATAAGTGAAGGAAAGTCGTATGAGTTCTTAAGTTTTTTTGAATGGATCAGGTAACTCGAGGAACATATTTACTACGAATTTATTATACTTCCCGCAAATATAAATATTTACTGACAGCGTGTTCCGTTTTGTCTTGTGTTTTGTGCAGAGTACACATACACATTAGAGCACATGGATGCTATGGAGGCTTTTAAGGTGAGATTTACGTATGTGGACATCTA
Source organism: Plakobranchus ocellatus (assembly GCA_019648995.1). Classification (NCBI taxonomy): domain Eukaryota; kingdom Metazoa; phylum Mollusca; class Gastropoda; family Plakobranchidae; genus Plakobranchus; species Plakobranchus ocellatus. The sequence goes on along the minus strand of BLXT01006687.1, from coordinate 118,384 downwards.
TGGGTATCACGATTCAAGCATTTGTTTGATGGAATGAGGAGGTTAGGGTTAAATTAGGGTTTGCTTTAAAACTCTGGGAGTGTTACATCAAAATTGGGTAAAATTTTTTTTAGAGTTCAGGCTAAAAGAAAAGTAAGTCCATTTCTGGGAAGATCGCAGAATCTTATAAGCATTCTAGAAACATATCTCTTGGAAATCTATATATATTTATATTTTTCAGGCGCCTTGTTTGGAACACAAATTGGCGATTATTTTCCTCCGCTCCAATGCATTCTCAAAGGCTTGTCGAAAGTCTTAGAATATATAAACACCCGAAACCATAGTTGAATTTCTGTATAAAGAATTGCAGAATAACAATATGTTAAAAGCATACATCATGATTTTTTACAATGTCGTGTCACTCCTCGTTCCCAGAGTAGATTGATTTTATATCATTGACCCTTTTCGTATTCTGTCTCAATAGATGTCTGGATCTCTAGTCCTGACTAACCTTAACCTAGAAACACGGCCGTGCCACGTATATATACCAAGACCTAAACCACCTAAACCACCTAAACAATATTATGAAAGTAAGTATAATTTAAAAAAAAGAGCTCTTACAGTTACAACAATGGTTCTGAATTTATAATTAAAAAGACGAAAATGACTCGAGGCGGTGGTGAACTGAAAGGGTATGTGAGGTTTTTTTTTAGCAAGAGGTGGACGATCTGAGAGTTTGCCTTATTAAATCAACATATTATTGGATTTATATGACAACCATTCAAAATTTATGTTATGAAGCAAAAATCTATGAAAAACTGTGAGGGAAAAAAAATTAGAATTACTAAAATAGCAGTCGATTGCTAGTTAAATTATTCATACCATATCATGATTTTTTTTAATTGATAAAGAATAAAAAGTTGAATTTCTGCACATGTTTGGATTTATATCTCTCAAAAAGGCATAGCATCGAAACTTTTTGTCGTACCTAAAATTAAGCACATCCTCCTTTTCGACTAACACATGCTATGTTTCGGCATACTACAAATTACATCAGATTGTTCGATTATGGAAATATTTGGCAGGCATATATTCAGGCTCTATTTGACGGATAACCATCTTTAAAAAGGTATATTTGAATCTTTGTAGACCCATCTGTCTTGATTCAGCTTTTACTCCGTAGAGAGTAATCTTTATCAGGCTTATTTGTTCTTTTGTAGCTGCTCTGATGAGTTGTTATTCTACGGAGAACCTTAACTTTACCAGGTCATTATGGACATTTGTACCTGCCCTGATTGAGCCGTTATTCCACAAAGAAATATTTTTTATCAGGCCTATTTCACATTTCTACACGATCTAATTCAACGCCTGGAAAGCCGTTAGTGCAAAAGAATCGATAGTGCAAAGGAATCGATAGTGCAAAACCAAATAAATTAAGCTACGAGCAACAATGATAACTACGAATCCCAGCACAGACTCACCAGAATAAGAAAGCCCAGTAGTAGAAGTTGTTAAGCGACCAGGCTTGATAACAGTTAGTTATCACTAACATGATTATACTTGTTTTTAATATGTTACTTTCTCACTCCCACACATCCTTCTTCACATTCTTTGTTGTTTTTTTTTTCATTTATCTATCTATCTATATATATAATGTATATATATATATATATATATATATATATATATATATATATATATATATATATATATGTGTGTGTGTGTGTGTCTAGGATCGAAGTAATTTTCGGGCTACGTTTAATAGACGTTAGAGACGGGAGATTCGTCTAGATAAAATTGGGACTGAACTAGTACACTGAAACTGAACCAGATACATTCTGACTAGACGAGAGACACTGGAATGCGATATGAAACACTGAAACTCGGCTAGAGCACGGGGACTCAACACGAGATACTGAGAATGGATTGGACACACTGAGACTCTTATAGAAACAGTGGGGCTCGGCTTCAGACTGGAGAATCTTCTACTCGTTTACTGAAATTGCGACTTGACCTGAGATACTGTAACGCGACAAGAAACAGTTGGATTTAGCTAGTGTCACTAAGAATCACTTAAAGACCTTGGTACCTGGCTAGAGACACTGCAAGTTGCTTAAAGAGGCTGAAATTCGGCTTGAGACACTGGGTCATGGCGTGACATGCTCAGAATGGCTAGAAACGCTTAGACTCGTCTAAAAGCCGAGAGACTCAAGTAAAGGTACTAGGACTCGGGTAAAGACCCTAGGGATTTGGGAAGAGACACTGAGACTCAGCTAGAGAGACTGACATAGGCTCGGTAGACAGGAACGTTAATAGAGCAATGAAGGCCCGATGAGAAACGCTGGGACTCTGTGTTCGAAAAACTGTCATCACTTAGACTCGGCCGCAGAAGAGACATTGCAAAGAGACTACAAGTTACGAATAGTCCATTAGAGACACGCAGATTTTACCAGAGGCATTGAGATAAGCTAGGACTAAGACTGATTGTAGACACTGAAACTTCAAAAGGGGACATTCACGAGGGCTTGGCTAGAGACATGAGCTTTGGTTCGAGACACTGAAAATCGGCTAGAGAGTCTGGGACTCAGATAGATAAACTGGAACTCGGCTTATGATTTCAGGACTCCACTAAAGATACTAGGACTCGACTGAAGACACTAGGAATCAGCTAGAGAGACAGGAACTCGGCTAGAGACACAGAGCCTGAATGAGAGACACTCTACCCAGCAAGAGATAAAAGGTACGTGGTCGTGATTAAAGACCCTGGGAGTCTACTCGAGGCAATGGGTCTCGGCTAGAGACACATCTAGAAACACAGAAACCTGACACGAAGATAAGGGGACTCCACCAGAGACAATGATACGTGACCAGAGAGTCTGACATTGGTCTCAAACCATGTGGAGGCGTCAGGAGACAATGAGACTCATCTAGAGATCGTTGGACTGTATTAGAGACATTGCGACTCGGCTAGAGTCCTTGAGGTTCGGTCACGTACACTCGATTTCAGTTGCAGATAATGGGCCAAAATGCGAGATACTGGAACTCGGAAACTGATACTGAGACTTGGCTTGACACACTGCGACTTGGCTCAAAAAAAGACTTGACTAAAGACATTGGCACTGGAATACAGACATTCAGACTCGAATAAAAACACTAGCAATCAGCAACAAAACACAAGGACTCAAGATAGTGGGACTCGGCAACTACTAGTAAGACTCAGAAGGAGTCATTGGGACTAGGCTAGAGCTACGGTGACTGGACTGAGGTACTGGGGGTGGATTGGACACACGGTAACGCGACCAGAGACACTCGCCTGGCCACTCTGTTGGAGACAAAGCAACTAACTAGAGTCAAAGAGACTGTAATCGAGGCATGGTAACTCGACTAGAGACTCAAGGACTCGGATAGAAACGCTGGAATTCGACCAGAAATCCTGGGCTTAAACCAGAAAAACTGCAATTCGACTAAAAAACACTGGAACTCGGCTAGAGACGCAGATGCTTGACTAACAGACACGGTAAATAACTAGAGACCAAGAAACTGGAATAGACACTAAAACTCGACTAGAGATTAGTGAAATCGGATGAAGACTCTTGGATTTCAGCTCAGGACATAGGAACTTGGCTGGAGACACAAAAACGTAATTAGGGGTCACGGGACTTTGATTGCAGACACAATAACTAGGTCAAGACAAAGTGGCTGGACTGCAAACATTAGGACTAGACACAGAATTTGGCCAAGGGGGGCAGAAACTTGAATACCAGCACGATCTCGGCTAAAAAGCCTGGGATTCGGCTAGAGACATTCGGATTAAATCAGAGCTACGAGGAGCCGGGAGTAGGCACAGGGTACTGGGTAAGAGATATGGAACTCGGATAGAGAGACCAATACTAGACTAGAGAAAAGAGACACTATGACTAAAACAGAGACACTTTGATTGGGCTAGAGGCACAGGGAATTGACTAGGAGTCACTAAGAATTAACCAAAGACACAGGGTTTCGAATTAAGACACTAAGCCTTGGCTAAAGACTTTGTCACTCGATAAGATACACTGATACTCTGTTAGATTAAGTGTGACTCGGCTAATGACATAGGAAGTTGACCAGAGCTACCGCTACTTTGCTAATATCAGTCCTAAGGCAAAAGTCAAACCGGAAATTAACTGCTTCACCTTTGACCTAGGGTAGCCTAGTATTGAGCAAGAGTAAACTTGAGTCTCCGCTGCTCTGAGTAACTCTATAGCTCTGAATATTGAGAAAAATAAAGGGAAAATCGCCGTTTATACAAATTTGATGTGGTGCCTGAAATTCAAAAAGTAGATATTAAAGAGAATGATTGGTAATGAATAGACACATAATTTTACAAAGATATACGGCGTATTTCAAAATATATTTGTCATTTTAATCCAGTCATTTTAATGCGGATTTGCACACCGGTCGTTCTAACTAGTACAATGTTATTGTGTAGAACTCATAAATTTAAAACCGGACTTTACGGCTTTTGTTTGATACAAAAAAACTAAGGTCATAAACAGTCTTAGGGTTCAAAGATAAAACACCCAGTCGTAAAGTAACTGCACCACCTAAGTTTGTATGAAGACGGCCAATTTCGGTCGTTTTGATGCCGAGATAGTTTTCAGTTAAGTATTATAGCGATCAGTGGTAGTTGTAATGTGGAATTTATAGAAGAATATATTGAGATCGCTACACGGTTACGGTTGAATCAGTCCTTTTTAAGATCATGTGAAAGCTTCAATATAGATTTCATGTGACCTTTTTTGACGATAGGCACTCGGCAAAGACAATATGTTCAACAAACACAATCTGACACCATGCGTATGATTTCCCAGCCTTTTATCATTTTTCTTTTCGATTAACTTGGTGTAAACATCTCTCAATGTATACTCTGACAGCTTCCTTAGGAATGTATGTACCGACTTACGAAGAAATGTTAAGACAGTTGCCTAAAACCAAACCTCAAATCATGCCTCACTTCTTCAAGACCTGGCTCTGGACTGCTGTCGATGTCGGGTAGGTTGCTCATTTTGTTATGCTGCCGTCAGTCTATGGACGATACTGTTCTTCAATTTGCCACTGCATTAGGATACCTGGACACTAGAGGCTATGCGTAGGTGCTTGAGTTTTGATTTGCAAATTTATCTTGGCTACCGTCTATATTTTTTATTTGTGTTGTGACTGTTTGATTCAAGATTTAAATTGTGAATATTGGGTCTGGTACATATTCACTACTAAAAGGGTAGCGCATTGCATTAAATAAATTATAAATTTTTATACTTAAATTCATTCTGTCAATGATAACAGACAGGCATCGTTATGTTATTTTGTAGATAATAGTTTTTGGTTGTTTTTTTTTTTTAATTAAAGCTAAAGTATCCACTTAATTCATTTATCTCAATAATGTGGCACAATAACCACAGCCCTGGATCCAAGCACCGTACACGAAAACATTTTTCATTTTCATCACGTGATGTGGGTGACATGACCTATTTTGTCGCAGCTTCAATGTATCATTCCTTGCATTGTCTTGTTGGAGACGAGGGCTTTTATGCTCAAATAGAGATAGATCTTATTAAATGCTTGCTTCTTTCACCTCCTACCTTTCAATAATACATTTTCAGTTACAGCTTGCTTACCTCACATCTTCATGATTGCAGTGTGCACAATTATGAGCAACTAGGTGTGTAGGTCTTATTTATATGTATATATCTATAATTCGATAATTATATTACTGCCTGAGACTGTTCAAATATTTGAAATATATTTCATTGCTCTTTTAAATAAGAAAAAGTGAAAAGTTATAACCATGTTTATTACTGGCCGCATAACAACCACATAGGATTCAATTTAGACAATGAAAGATTGGATACAAAACTGCAATCAGTCATGCTTATTGCTATAGTCACCATTTCTGGTAGCTCTACCGAAAAGTTGCTTCTTGACGAATGTATTAATCTTTATTGTTTTCTCATTTATATATACTTTTTTGAGGGGCCGCACCTCGACTGCGATCGCGTGACCGAATGTAAGCTTATAATATTCGTATTTTTTTAGTCGAGAAGTTTGAATTTTAATTGTTCGAAAACAATTGTATTTTTCTGCACCCTTTTTCGGTTTCAGCAATGTCATGCAGGTCAATAAAATGTAATAAATTTTCCAGTGTTTCCCAAGCTGCAGAAAAAATCTTGACACATGCAGTTCTCACAATATTCCGCCCAATTTAGCTTCAATACGTGCATAAGCCGGTTATCCTTAATATTTTCTTATGGAATAATGCAGTAACCTAAATAAAAAACGTAATGTTTACAGTTTTGACTGATATGCCACTCAAGATTACAATTTTGCATTGTACAGCTATCTATCCAACTTAATTTTTTCCATCTTCTAGAACCATTAAAGAATTTGTATTTTTAAAACAAAGCAGATCTATATATTTCATTTTATTTTACCTTATTTCACTTCGTTTTCAATTGCAACTGTATGTCAGTTTTCATTGGTGGCTAAAGGAGCGAAATACTGTTTGCTTTCAGCACGATACTGCTGGAGATCAGTCATGATGTACAAAGAAGAGGAAATTCTATTGTTGTAAGCAGTAAATGAATTATGAAAAGGCAGTTCGTACCTCAACCATTGTGATAATTATTGAAATGTGTGAACATCGGGCAAAAAAGAAGAAAAAAAATGATCGCTTCCCTTAGTGCTACAGAATTATGCAGGAAAGTTTTAGCTGTTGTTTCAGAAATTTTCTGAATTCCAAGAAACTATGTATGGAAATTTTGACCCTGTTAAACATATTTTGAATAAGATCCATAAATATTCCTTTCACACTTCCCTTTGCTCTTTCGACTTTCCTGGACATTTGCTTGTGTTTGCAATTAATTAATTTAAAGAAAAGAATGCACAGGTTCGTAAACCCTATAGAGGTGCCCATAGAAAGAATATATTTGAAACCATGGAGACAGCCACGTGTATTTAGCAGCTGGCATATTTATGAACATATGATAATGTAACATGAGACCAGGTAGTGTAAGGAAAATTTTCCCACCATTCCTCGCTTTGCTTGCTTTACTGCTCACTGCAAACACCAACTGCTTCTCTTTTGCTTGTAATGGAATCACTCGCTTAGCGCTAGCTGTACCATCAATAAATCTTCATGAAATATAAAACATGCCAGGGTACTTTGTTACATAAAGCAACCCATTTTTATACTAACGATGTGATTTCATTTTAGCAAATTGTTGAATTTTTAAGCTAAGATGCAGAGGAGAGCGTGGTCGACCCATTCTTAAGTTCACTAGCTCTGATATGCGGTTTGAACTTTTCTGCTGCGAATTTGAACCCCTCAATGTCGCCAGCTCAACGAGAGCAAAATGACTACAGATCATGTGGAAGCGAATGGACTATAGTTTATACACAGACATCAAAAAACCTGTGTATCAAAAGCCGAATACAAAGGTTTAGACTGCTTTTGATCAGGAGAGTACAATCGGGTTATTTTTTCTTCCACAAAACAAATTAAGGTATGAAGAGCCCTAGATTTTTCAGTAAAGGTTTCTTGAATTGAAAAAAAGGACTCAGAGGAAAACCATGCTTAACCAAAAATATAATGCATTACACTATTGATATCTAAACACTTAACCAGCGTAATTATATAATTTTATGTATCTATGGTGACGTTCTCTTTCCTGCCTCTCCATGATTCTCCAACACTTGAACATTGCTGTTTTGCTGTCAAGTCCTGAGGGAAACATAGTGCTTACACAGACAGTCCCGGAAACGGTCACGTCTTGGTCAGCCAAAGCTCTGTGTATCAGTGAGAAGAAAGGCTTCGGCATCTCCGAAGTGACCTCACTGACCACCTTTAAACCTATCTCCCTGTCTGTACACCAGGTGCACGCGGCCGTGATGGGAGAACGGCTGCCGGTGATGGTCACAGTGAACAACAACTTGAAGAAATGTATCCCGGTAAAGACTAGCGTTTATCACTGGGTGCAGCGTCCAGTGTGTTTAACATTTCACATTGATACCTGTCTTATGTTGTTAGCTTTACTTCGTGTCTCTGATCTCAAAGAACAACCACCCCTCCCTTTTGCTTCCCCATATCAAAAGCGTGTTAACTCTGTCTGCTCTAACCACAAAGATCTATCTTTTACTATTGAACTACAGGCTCAGTTTGCATCACCGAACTAGGAATCGTCCACACTACGGCCATGTAATTTTTTCTTCAATGATATGATATGAATTCGTCTTGGTCCCAGTTTGTGTTTCCATGATCTTTATTGCATATACAAAACCGGCCTCTTTTCGTTTAAACATTGCCGAAGAATAACTGACGACCATACCAGAGAATAGCTAATATAGGCCTAACAAGCTCTCCTGCTTCGTATTTGGAAAGCAATCCACTCTCTTATCAGTAATATTTCCTCTAAAACAAGGAGTTTAATACGTATTCACCAATTTAACAATATTAAACATTAAAAGTGACACCATACTTCAGAGTAATGTGCTCTGTATCTTCTGAGTGGTTCTTGCTCTTCGACTATTAAAATCACAACGCACTGTTATATTTGATGTTTTCTATACTATGAGATAAAATCCGAGCTCAGTACATAATCTTGTGCAAATACACACACACCGGTAAGTGTATTTATGCCGCAACGAAGAAGGCCACTCTTGAACTATAGCAAAACTAATGTGCGTGCACGTAATAAAATTCAATAGTTTTTATTTCCATTACAACGAACATTGTAACACACCTACAGAGTGTACACATTGCTCACAAATTCAAAGCTGTAAAATTGAAAGAGCAGAAAGGGAATAAAGTAAAATGCTTAGATCTCAAGAAGACCAATAATTACTTTCAATGATATTCTTCATGGCCTTGCAGGTACAGCTGACCTTAGATTTGAGTAAAAAGTTCCAAGTGCACAACAGCGGACATTTCCATGAACCAGTTTGTGTTTGTGGTGGGCAACCCTACACGGCGACATATTATGTCACAGCTAATGCTACTGGTTCTCTGCCCGTATGGGCCAAGGTTTGTAAGGTTTTCTTTTAAAATTGCGCAACATTTGTGTGACTGCTAAAATTTATAAAGGTGACCTAAAAAAATTGAAAACAAATTTTCGCTTATGCATTTATGTTCATGTTCTTTTACGAGAATTTTTCTGTAACACTTCTTAACGAATTATTGAAAAATATAAAAGTTAAGGTAAACACGTGATTTGTCACTACTTGTCTTAATTGCAGGCGACAGTTGTAGCCGATAAATGCCGCGAAACCAGAGACATCGATCTCGGCTATGCTGGCATGTCTGACCAGGTCCACAGAAAGATGCTTGTCAAGGTTAGACACCGGAAAAAAACACAAATGATAATTGACGTAAACAAAACATTTTGTGGAAATTCTAACGTAAACAGACTCAGGGCTATCTAAAGTAGAGAAATAAAAGCGCGTCGTGTTGAATTGTGGGAAAGCAGCATGTTAGTATAGCTATGCTTAAAATTAACTTACGTGATCTTCTCCATAACTTTGATTTTCCCCTTCTATACCCCCAACCGCTCCTCCCCTCTCCTCCCCCTACACACACATACACACTTACGCCTTGAAAACAATAGTGACATGCAGTTTTAAATCATTTATTTTAAAGGAAGTCTTTCGCTTGCAACTTACTAATTCTCTAATTCTGTGTTGCATTCTAGGCTGAAGGTGTAGAACAGTCGTATACATATGCCTCATATCTTTGCTCTAAAGGTAATATTTTTAATTTGTGTCTTCTCTTTAGAGATTGAAAACTTTTTCAAATCTTTATAATCTATTCAGCTCCAAGGATACGGATAATAGTAATAAAACTACTACTATCATCGCCACTGGAAGGGAAAAAAAGAGAGAGGGCGAGAAGAGAGAGCAAGAGGAGGAATGGAAGGAGAAGAAGACAAATGATAATGTTAAAAGCAAAATGAATGATACAAAACAACAGCATTATGCTACATGTTTTTTAGATTGGCGTCAAAGTTTGCATCTATCTTATGTTCGGACGACACACAGTAGAGCTACTCCTGTGGAATACATATAGTTTGAAATGGTGTCTTTGTTCTAATGTAACTGATATATGGGCTTTAAGCAGAAGCCTATCTACTGTGAAATGAATAATATGCTCTAGATTGGTGTTAGTGTTTTTATGTACCGATAACTGATATTTAAGCTAAGCTCTAATTGTGCTCTAGATTAACATTAGTGTTTTTTTTGCAACGCTAAATAATATTGGTGCTAAGAACAGAAGATATGTATTGGTGTTTTAGAGTACCGCTGACCAATATTTGTGCTAAACACAGAAGCGTAACTGCTGTCTGATAGATGTACTTTAGACTGGTGTCAGTGTTTTGTTGTAATTGGTATTTGAGCTATACACCATAGGGCAACTGCCCTGTAATAAAATTTTTTTTTCATTGGTAACAATATTTTAACGTGACTGATATTTCGGCTACACACTGTAAGGTATTTGCTGTGCAACACGTATTACTATCAGTGTTTTATAGTATATCACAATACTAGTTGCAAAAGCTGACACTCTTCTGACGTGTTAATAAAACTGCTTTGAAAGAATAAAAATACTGCCCACCATAAGACGAATTCAGGTTTGTACAACTTTTTTTTACCTGCACACTACATCTCCACATCAGGCAAAGTTACACAACTGCCCTTTTTCCATGGGATATTCAAAATTCCTTTTGCCCTTCTAGTATTTTTGTTTTTTTGCAACATCTAAGGACTTACGTGGCTTCTTCAATTTATTTTTGAATGTGTAACAATCGATTTTACTGCCATAAGGAGACCAACCATCACATGATAGGTCTAGGACAACTGCCCTTCTTACATTGAAAAGTTCGGACAACTGCCCTTCTTTCATTGGAAATTTTGGACAACAGCCCGTCTTTCACGGGATAGCTTTTTAAAAAGTCCTGTTATCTCCGGACTATGGCCTTTCTTCCCCTGTATATTTTTTTTAGAATAAAAACAACCTAAACTAAAGGCTGACGGCATTGTTTTGTATTTTGTGACTACTGCACTTCTTCCCCTGCAGTCTTCAAACATAAATGGAAATCCCTTTGCTTGTTATCCCGAATAACCTAGCAAGTTGGTGATCTTTGAATTTACTATAGCTGTTTCAGGAACCCATATTACAATGTTAGTAGACATGCTTGATAAATCATTCATAGCTAGTGTCAGACGTTTTTTTTTTTTTGCACAAGCCTAAATCTCCCGTACGATCTGCGTTGACAATCATTTCGTGTCTACATAAAAGTTTCGGGGAATCTAAAATAAAAGACGTATTTTATCACAGGTGAAAATACTTTTGAGCGTTTTATCTATCAAAACATCTTCCCCCCCCCCTCCCCCCCCCGAATAATAATGCATATGTCGATAGGAAAGACCGCAAAGCAACGAATATAAAAGAAATTCAACGATACCAGTTTTTATCTTAAATTTTGAAGAAAAAAAAGTTCTCTAAATTCTAAAACTTACTGTATATCTGACAGGTCATACTAATTGATTGCTATCGTTAACCATTTTAAAAATACATGCTCTGCATCTCAATACTACGCCCAAAATATTGTCTATATCTGTAGACGGGAAACCTCTCTCTGAAGAGGTTCCTCTCCAGTTACCTAAAGGCAAAGAAATGATCAGAGACTCGGCTCTTGGAGAGGTGCAAGTAATAGGTAATTTATCATTCTAATATATTCTTCATTATCATCAGGTATCATCATCATCATCAATAAAATCATAATCATCATCATCATCATCGAAATAATCATCGTTAAAATCATCACCTTCGTCGTCGTCTACTTCAGAAGCATCATTATCCTCAAAAGCTGTAACACCAAGAATTGGCTATTATCAGATTCATTATGATAGTTACTGTACATTTGTGTTATGTTCTATAATGTTATCTGAAAACCTAGGAAAGCTTATACCTAAATAGCGCATCAGTTTTACTTATTCACATCATCATGCATATTATTTTGTCTGCCTATTGTCTGTCTGTCTCTGTCTCTGTCTCTGTCTCTCTCTCTCTCTCTGCCTCACTATCTGTTATTA
>BLXT01006687.1:47692-65070 GCA_019648995.1 Plakobranchus ocellatus | reverse complement strand
AAAATTAAGAGCTCAGCTGGATCTCCTTGAGCACCACATTACGTTCGCTGAGTCAGAAACAGAAAAAGAAATGTTTGGAACCTAGTTTGAGAAGGTCGATCAAGAACTAGAGTCGATCAATTACATAGAATTAGAGGAGAATACAGGCCCAATCGCTCTCTCTTTGAACAAAATACTGACAAAGCACCGGGTTACTTCACAACCATATCACGGGGGTGCATTTACTGGCAACCACTGCCACAAATATGTGTCGGCAAAGGTTTATGAACGCCTGACTGAAGAAATAGTGTTTCAAACTAGAAAACACACAAATGATGCCTTCATTATTGATGATGCACACCGAGTGAAACTTATATTTGACAACCTAAACAACGCTTTCGCTCAGATTCATAAATCAATCTCACACACTAAGCCGATCAAAGTGGACTCCTTACCAGTTTTACAAAGCTACATAGATACTTACATGGAACAGTACAGGATCCATTTTTCCCAAAAATTAATTCCCAAACAACATATTCTTGAACATCATGTAATACCGCACATTAAACGGTTTGGCTTTGGAGCGGGTCTCTTGGGAGAGCAGGGCACTGAGGCGAGCCACCAATCAATCTCAAAAATCACAACTAGAGCTTTGGGCATCAATGACGGACTTGAAAAATTAAAGTTTATAATGTCAACCCACCTTCTTGCTGTGTCCCCGGCTTTGCGAAACACACCTAAAGTGAAGCTGCGACGACAGCGAGAAAAGGGTGCAACTCCCATTTAATAAGACCACCTTCACCTTATACATCGTGTAGAACATTATGTATATAAACAAAATTTTTAGCCCTTGTCTTTTCGAAATTGTGGAATATAATGTAAACATAACAAAAAGGACTGTGCAGTGATCAGGAATAGGACCGGCGCAGGCCCGCTAGTGAATTGAACGTTGAAAGAAAGACTACACCTCGTGACGTACATCTTAAACCAACAGCTCTAACTGGATACTCATCATTGAGGAAGATTTGAAACCTTGGTATGTAATCTCGCAATACTTCTCTGCTTCAAATGACACTGAAATTAATAATTTACCATGGGAGATTTTGAAACAATGCCAGCTTAATTGCATGAAAACTAGCGTGTTTGCATTTTTATTGTAATAAGGTAGTTTATAATCTCTAAAATTAAACAAAAAGCAATGTTGCTTACGCGTAGATTTTATGTAAAAAAGGACGCCGATTCCAAATATGAACTTTATTTTTATGTTTTTCGATTAGAAAAGTGATTTTGAAATATGTGTGCATTTTTAGCGCTATGGAACAATAGGGGTATCAAATTTCACATTCCTCACATGCGACGCCCGCTAGCAGGGATCGGCGGCGCAGCCGTGTGCAGTGAAGCGCTAAGTTGACTAAGTCTTGTACGCCGTGTATTCTGCATCAAAACATCAAAACCACTGCCGGGCGCCGACTGTGATTTAAATCGCATTCCAGCCATCATCATCATCATCATCATCATCATCATCATCATCATCATCATCATCATCATCATCATCATCATCATCATCATCATCTTCATCATCATCATCATCATCATCATCATCATCATCTTCAGGTAACTTGTGTGGAACAGACATTGGCAATCATGTTCCTCCACTCATGCCTATGTCAGTTAACCTTATAAAGTTTATTCTAGTCATGTATTGAGTAAAACGGCAAAAGATAACTTTAAATTCCAAATGGTATAAATCGGATGGAAACTTCAGTCACAACTGTAGCTTTGCGTAATTTATATAAAAATTCAAACATTTCAGAGATATAAAAACTATGTTCAGAGAGGAAAAAAGTCAATTAATCAGAAATTGTGCAAAAGAGCATTAACGTGGATAAACATAGAAGTGATGTGATGTAAGAAAGGCATACATAAAAAAAAATGAAGAAACCAGAGACAAAGACCGAAACTAGAAAAATGAAGATAATATGAAATGCAGCAACAGAAGAGCCAACAAATGTCAGGAAATAGAGCATTGATGCTTCTCGATGCTTATATACTGTGATGGATAGTAACAGATTGTTGCTAATGGCAGCCGATGCTTCTTGTTGATTAAATACCACAATGGAAAATGGCAGTTTGCTGCAGATGCTTTTTCGTTGTTTATATACTGTGATGGATATAAAATATATTGTTGAGAATTGTGGTTGTTTGTGTTATTTGCCTTAATACACATATATAAACAAATGAAATATGAAGATGGTGTGATATTTCAGATTTTTTACAAGATTGAAGAATTCATGAATCCTTCGTATGTATCGAACGAGGTTCTTTTCAGAAATAAATACAACTACTGCAAGGAGCGAATGGAAAGCATTGACGGTAAAAAAAAAAATATATATATATATATAGCCAGCAAATACAAACATTTTTAACGTAAGGTTGTCGAGAACTTTTTACCATGTGACAATAATTCATGGAAAGCGACTCAAATTTGCGCCCTTAACACGTATACCATGAACAAAGTTATTTTTCAGATAGATTTTTTAGCGACTACAGATTTAGTCAAGACATATATTCACATTTTACTGTGGTATAAATCATCAGAAGGATATGGCCTTGATTCATTGTAATTATAATATCCATCTGGCACAAACTTTTGGCATAATTATCAGAGACCTGATTTGAATTATTTGGCGACATATACACAGAATCATACATGCAAGATATTAAATGAATTCTAAACTCTTGAAGCGCAGAAGAAAAATGAAACAAAATGTTTTCTGTTCATATGATTACTTTAAGAATATTTCGCTTTACTAAATATTTATCATATCTGCCGTAATGTAAAAGCAGAGATTGTGTCCTATTTCGTGTTGTGTTTCGCCCAGGACTCATAAAAGTTGATAGTCTATGGACGAACTACAAATCAGAGTACGGGGATGCCACGGATGCGTTCACGGTAAGTTTCAATGTATGGTCAAAAGAGAATATCAAGATATACGTATTTGTTTTTTGGAGTGAAAAGATTAACATTGGATGAGGTTTGCTGAGAAGAATCTGTAAGCTTTAAATCAGGATTGGCTTAATTTTTGTAAAGATTTAGTATGAAAGTAAAGTCATTCAACTCTTGGGAAAGATCACAGGTTGGCAAGGGGAGTAAAACTCTGAGAGGACAAATCAATTGTGGACAAGTTTTAAGACTTTGAAAGATGAACTAATTGATCAAGATCTAGTGAAACATTCATCTTTTACAATCTCAATAGGGTTTTGTATATTAACACTTCAGTAATCCGGGCTAAAGATGTCTTAGTTTCTAAATATCACATATGTCACGCGCCCCGTATAGGACAGAAGACGTTGCGATTGCATTGAAGAAATAATTTTTTTTATGAATTATGAGATTTCCACCGAATAACTTATTCTACTGTAATGAGCTATATCTGATGCCAGATTCGATATTTTAGAACAGGAACCTTAAATTTTGAAAACTGTGTTCATAAAATCAATCTGTCACGGTGCATAACCTCACCCTTGTGTTGTTCTGAAAGAAAGTTTTTCAATCACCAGAACTATTGCAATTGTTCAGGTTGTTTCTCGCCTATATAGACCAGCCTTTTGTGTGGGTATCATGAGTGGCTTTGTGCTAATCACTTATGAATCTAATTGCACACATCCTGTGACAAATTGTTCTTTAATTAGAATAATGAACTGAAACCACTCCAGATCTTGACACAAATTGAACTAAACTTCTTTAAATTTTAAATTAAGAAAATTTTCAGAAAAACAGTCAAATTTCCAAGGCTATATAGATTTATCATTACCTTAACATCGACAGTCTGACTCTCAGCAATCTCTCTATCAATCTTTCAATCATATTTTTTTACCCATCGTCTAAACCTTTGCAAAAATACTAGTTATGTCATACCTAGGTTGATTAAGACAATATTACGCAAACAAGTCAATCTAAAAAAAAAAAGACTAGAGGCGTACCGGATAAATACAGTTAGCAAAATATATTGATCAACCAAATATTCCAATTTATCCATTGCCTAATACGTATACATCTCTGGAACTTTCCAATGGCATCCTAAGCATACCTGGACTCTAGGTCATGGTCCAACAACTTCCTTTAAACAATGTTTTCGTAATTCTGAAAACATCCTGAACGCCACTAGATCTAAAATAGGTAGATATAGGTGAAATACTGATATTAGTGTTTAACTAACATAGGCCTAGCCTATGAGATTGGTTTAATAGCATGACGGAATATTACAAGTAAACAGGACCAGATCAAAAGATCAGTGGTTTCAATGTGGGTTCAATTCACAAACTTTGCCTCAGTAACACGATGGTAGTTTCTGTTTAATGTAACTAAAATTCTTAAGAATAATATAAAGCAGTGAACATCTTCAGTTAATGCCAATCATAATGACTGGAGAATGCTCGGCCGGCATGGTTAGCGATGCTTTACATTCTTATCTGAGATTAGGCGCGGATCCTGGTCTCCCGCCTAATGCATGGCACAACAGAGGAACATCCGAAATATATTTACTGTCGTACTCATGGTGACCTTACCTTCCCGCCAAAGGGACTTGGAAGGCCACCTGTGGGAAGTAAATGGCATTCGGACAAAACATATGGAACCGGGGAGGGTGTAAATCGCTCTCGCACGAAAAAAACTTGCGCTGCGTCACTCCCATCTGGACATTGCAGGTAATAATTTGCATCATACGTTTCATGACATTTCAGCAATCTATCATCATTAGAGCACTGTCCGACACTCCAAAGTTCCGTAGTGCCGCATCGCTGTCCTTACGTCGGATAGAGTTGATAGCTTGCATGCCGTGGCTGGGACTGTGGCTAGTCCCACATCTTCCCCACAGGATATATATATTCACACCCACAAAGCAGTAGCATACTTTCCGTAAAAAGTGCACAATGAAACGGGTTGAAATTTTAAATCATGATATTTTCTCTATATCACATTCCCATAGCTGATTGACCATTTCATATTGACCTTTTTTTTACTCTGTCTAAATAGCAAGCCGGTTCTCTCGTCCTGACTAACCTTGACCTAGAAACACGGCCGTGCCGTCAAGTTAAGGGAGGTGTCAGTAAGTATAGGTTTAAAACACCCTTCAGTCACCAGATTTATTTCTTAGGAAGTTTCAAAAGAACATATCATATTTAAAAGTGAAAGCAGGGCAGCAGAAATTCGTCAGAGAAAAACGCCCCTTAGACAAAAGTTTCGACCCTGAACTCACGACACTCTAAGCGGCCGCCATGGCTACTAGGTGTCTTTCTGCCATCTTTTTTTCTGAGCTTTTGGGTTCTTAACGCACAACCTTTTTCTTTTCGAAATGTGGGGAATATATTGACATATTCCCCTTTCTAATCTACTTTCGTGCTATGGTAATTTGAGTTCGAACATGGGAATTTGTCGAGTAGCACTTGAATGGAATATGATGTAAGGCCTCATTTCTGGGTCTTGGTTGGCTTTAGAACGTTTGTTCTATTCGACGTGATCGGCTTAAAAGTCCCAGTCGTCACATCGTTCCATCAAGATAATTCTCTGTGTATACTTGTGGCACTTATCAACATAATTTGGTTCCACTCTTGATGTAAATATTCGTGCCATTACCTTCGGTTGGACAGACAGACCGTTACGTCAGATATTTCTAGAGCAAGTTCTCATAATACTTTTGTGTGGCTAGGTATACCTGCTTTGCCTTAGAGAGATTTTGCAGGAACTGAGAACGTGTTTTGTAGTCTGCTTGCAGTGGTGCGTAAGCATAAGAGATACTCTTTCATTCCCCATCATACTAGATTTGCATTTGAGGGCAAAAGGTCATATACGGCTTGATGATTCTGAGTGGAGCTATGGAGCCATGTGCCAGATCTCATTACACGTAAAAGATCTTTTTCTGCTCTTTCCAGCTTGTCCAATCTCCCTTTTGGGATTGCTGACCTGTTTTCTGCTTTTAAAGTCTGATCTCGTCAATAATCTCATCTCGTTTGTGGGATTTTTACCCCGTTTTGCCCGAGTTTTTGTTTAAGTTCTTGTATTGTTCTCTTTATAAGTATTTGCCTCTTCTATTCTACTGTCTTATCACGCTGTGAGTTCAACCTTGATGATTTCTCGAGTAGCACTGCACGCCATTATTTATGCTGCTGCGATGAACCGTTTTCCGCAGAGAATCACCTTTATCAGACTTATTAGCCCATAATCTTTTGATTCAGCGACCGGAAAGTTATAAGTATAAAAAAAAAACAGTAGTGCATAGCAATCGATCACTCAAAATCAAATTAACTATTCCACAAATCAAAACACAGATGCAGTGCCATGCGAACGTTTTTCACGTGGCAAGGCCTTGTAACAGGAACACGTAAAGCGGCCGATACTTTTTGAATGTCCAACGCCGCCATTAACCCTTCTCCTCCTTCATCGCCTTTATGTTTTTTCATGTATATAGATAGATAGATAGACCGACAGACAGACAGACAGACAGACAGACAGACAGATAGATATATAGTTAGATAGATAGATAGATTGAGATAGAGACATATATTCGCTTCAGTATGAGTCTAGGAGTTTCAAAATGGCTATGTTTTAATAGATCTGAACGACACGGTGTCTGCTTCGGAAATATTTGGACTCGGCTCAAGGCTCGTGGGATAAGGTAATGTTATGGATCCTGGACTATAGGCACACTGAGACTTGGCTAGAGACATAAAAAAACTTGTGTACAGATCGGGTCATCGACTAGTGACACTAAAACTCGGCTAATAATACGTGGAGTCGTATATAGACAATGGCTAGAGACAACGGAATTCGGCTAGAGACACACTGGGACTTTAATAGACATACTGGGACTTTACTAGAAAGATTGGAACTTGGCCAGAGACACTGGCCCTCAACATAAGATACTAGGATTGGACAAGAGGAATTAGAACTGGTCTAGGCACACAAGCTAGTGACATTAGTAACCAAAAAGAGATGCTTTTACTAAGATAAAGACACTGGATCTCTGCTAAAAACATGGAAATTAAACCCATGTCATCTGGGCAGAACTAGGAAGACTGGGATTCGAATAGAGGCACAGAAATATGACTTGAAGACACGGGGAATCAAAGGAAGACGCTGAGACTTCACTATAAACATTGGAATTTTAACAGAGGTTCATGGACCAGACAAAGCTCTGAGTAACAACTAGAGATATTTGAACTAAGCTAGAGACACAGAAACGCGGCTAGAGAATGTGCACTGACCTACAGAAAAGGGACTCACTGGAATATACTGGGACTCGGATGTAATCATATATTGACTCGACTGGGATGACTACAGATACGGGGACTAAGCTAGCTTTGGGATACTGTGACTCGGTTAGAGACTCGGAGTCAACAAGGGATACTGTAACTCGGCTAGAGACTAAAACTCAACAAGGGATGCTGAAAGTCGGCTAGAGGCACTTGGATTTGCCTATAAGCATGGAAACTTGATAAAAGACCATGAGACTCGGTCAGAAACAGTGAGACTAATGAAGAGGCAATGAAACTAGGACAGAACACAGAGAGTCGGCTGGAGACACTAGGACTTGGTTGAGATTTTCCGATACGTCCGGAGACACTGGTTTTCGAGCACACTCACTGTAACGCAACGAGAAACTTAGAGACTCTGGGATTTTACTAGAAACACTTGGGCACCCAGTGAAACTGCGATTAAGCGATAGACAGTGAAACAAACAGAATTTCTTGGACTGGGCTAGGGATATGTGGACTCGACTAGAAGCATAGCGGATTGGCAAGGGACACTGGGCCCCGGTTAGAGACTCGTTGAACGCAAACTCGACTAAGGACATTGGAATTGGATAAAATCTTGCATTTTAGCAAGAGACACAACGACTCAACAAGATACACTGGGTCGGAGCTACGGACTTGGGTACTCGGCTAGAGACACCAAAATGTAACAACGTCACAAGGTGACTCAGCTAGAAACACTGATGTGTACTAGAGACACTGGAAATAGGAAAGAGACTCTGAGACTCGCAAAGAGATGAGGAGACACGGTGGCTGGAATAGAAACATTGAGGCTTGACTAGAGATACTGAGTCGAGGTTTAAGACACGGTTAATCGACACAACAGATCCTGGGACTGGTCTAGAAGCACTAGTAATGAGTTGGAGACACTGGTACTGCTAGAGACACCAAGAATCGGCAAGAAACACTAGGACTGAAAAAGTGGCTCTGGGACCCGACGAAAGGCACGATGACCTGGGTAGTGACATTTGGGCTGCTAGAGACAAAGGGAATTGGCTAGAAACACTGAGAATGAACGAGAAGCATAGAGGCTTAACTAGATACAACAAGATTCGACTAAAAACACTGGAACTTGGATTGAGACACCGCGACTCCACTGGAGACATCAGAAACGACCGACTCTGATTGGACTAGAGACACTGAAAAGCGGCTAAAGACTGAGTAACAGATATTGAAAATTGTGTAGAAAGACAAAAAAGTAACATAGAGAAACATTGGAACTTGGCTAGAAACACTGTTCCTTGAAAAATCACACTGCTATCCGGCTTATTATAGTGGACTCGGCCAATAAACCTAGGAATCGAAAAGAGACATTAGGATTCAGCAGCCTTACTTAGATTCGACCATAGACCGTGTGATTCTGCTACACGATCCAGGGACTTGACTAGAGACGCTGACAGTGGCAAACAGACATCGGAACTGGGCTAAAGATTTTAGAACTCGGCTATATATACAGGGATTCGATTCGAGAGAATGGAACTCGGTCTCATTTAGTTAACTCGAGTTCAGACACTGGAATTTGAAGAGAGTGACTGGGACCTGCATTAAGATACGAAGACTCGACTAGAGACAATAGGAATGATCTAGAGACACGAAAACTAACTAGAGATACTAGAAATCAACTGGAGACTTGTCTAAAAACATGTTGACTCGGCGACAAAGAGGTAAGTTAAATTGACTATAGACACTAAGACGCAGCTAGAGACACTGAGACTCATCGAGAGAGACACTGGGGTTACATTGGAGACACGGTTACTGGGCTGGAGACATTGGAAGTAGAACGAAGACACAAAGACTGAATAATAGATATTTGAATTCGCTAGTGACACTGGGAGGTGACTAGGATATATGGAAGTTAACAAGAGACACTGGGGCTCGGTTATAGATAATGGAACTTAAGTAATACGTACTTGGACCTAAAAAAACTTGAACTCAAATAAAAAAAAAAAAACACTAAGACTTGCCTAGAGACACTCTGACCCAATGAAGGACATTGAGACTCGACTAGAGATATTACAGCTTATTTAGTTACACTGCCAATCGTTTTAAAACACTCGTTCTCGCTGAAAAGAGGGGATTCGACTAGAGCCCTAAGAATGAGATAGAGACACTTAAGAACGGACGCAGAAACTTGACTATGATTCGGCAAGAGATACTGAGACTCGGCAAAAAAGACTGGGAACAAGCTAGAGACTGGCGACTCGACAACAGACATTAAGAGCCGTCTGGATACACTTCTTCGTCGCTAAAGTTACTTAAGCCAAACGAAAGAAACTGGGGCTCGGGAGGATATACAGAGATTGGCTAGAGTTATACAACTCTGATAAAGACACTAGGACTAGACTACATAGCAGAGACCCGTGAATTCATATAGAACATAAAACTCGGCAAAAGACCCTTTGCCTTAAAAAGAGATTCTGGGATTCGGGAGGATCCACGGGGACTGGGCTAGAGATATGGAGCTCGAATAGAGAAAATGGGTCAGACTGGAGACCGGAGACACGCGTACTGGGTTGGAAACACGTTGGTGTTAATAGGGAAATGAGAAGTCGCCTAGAAACCAGGTATGTAATTAAAAGACTCACGAGACTCGATTAAAGATATCGACACTCGGCTGCAGACATTGCTACTCGGCAAGAGACACTGACTCAACGAGAAACAGGATCACCAGGTTGGACAGACTGGGAGTGGCCAGGAGACACGAAAAATAAACTAAAAGCATTCGAACTTGACCAGGAGACACAAGAACTCAACTAAAGACCTCGAATAGAAACACAAAGTCTTGGCTAGAGACACTCTGACCCAACGAGAGACTTGACTAGAGACACTGATACACATCTAGTGACACTGTTACTTGAAACATTGGGACTTGACCAGGAATATTTAAATTTGACTAGAGACAGACAAAATCAGATAAAGACACTAAGATTAGGCTGGGCCGCAGAAACTTGACTAAGAGATACGATGAGTAAACTTGAAACACTGAGACTTGGTTAAAATAATAGGACTCTGCGAGAAACACTAGAACATGGCTAGAATCATGAGAATCGACAGCAGCCACTGGGAATTGGCTGGAGACATAGGTGCTCAGTTAGGAGCACTGAGTGTTTGATTAGAAGCACGGAGAGTCGACAAGAAACACTAGGACTCGGCTGCAGAGATTAAGATTTCGGAAAGAGACAATGTGATTGAGTTTGTTTGTAGAGATACTGAGACTAGAACGATGGGATTTCGGCTTGAGACAAGTGGATAGTTCACTTTTGAAAATATTCATTTTGGGTTTGCTACAAGACTACCGTTGAATCCCTCTCTTTGAGATAATGTGAAGGTCTGTATGCATCTCAACGCTCCAATTACGTTTCCAGGCCCAAACATACAAAGTGTCTGAAGCCACCAGCAGCAAAAGACTCGTGCTGTGCATCATGCTGGATATTCGAAGGCTAATCTTTTGTTTCGAATTTGGCCCATATGTGGTTCATGATATTTTTTCTTTGACGATATCACTCAACAAAGATAAATATTATGTTTAATAAACAAAATCATAAGGTTCATAATCTCACAGACATTTTATCCATCTTTTTCTTCCTTTTCGGCTTACATTCTGGACATCTCCTTATATGTATTCTGGCAGCCACTCTTCCAGACAATCATCTTCTTCCCGGAGATATAAAAGGAAACCCGGTCCCTGTCGTACCTAACTTCCCCGCGACCTGGCTCTGGACTTTGGTCGATGCAGGGTAGGCTATTCATCTTGCTATGGTATCACCTGGGCATTAGAGAAGATGCATACAATTATTAAACTTACCTTCGCTTCTGTCTATTCTATGTTTATGTGTTGAGTGTTTTATTAAAGATTTAGGTTGTGAATATTACTTTGGTACACGAACCCTTCGTGAAAAACGTGCACGCACAAGTCGAAGATTTTATGCCTAAACTCAACCACTTTTATACCAAGCAAAAGCAAAGCTAAAACGCCATGTATCTTTATATGATTGGTAGATAATTGGTTAAGAGAGTGGGTTTTTTGTAACTATAGCATGTTTTCCATTGATTGATTATGTTAACTGATTTTTTATGCAATAACCATCGCCTTGGATTTCAGCACAGCACATGAATAATTTTTGTTTCATCACGTGGTTTTGGTAACATAAACTTTGTTTTTAGCAGTTTGATTTCACCATTGCTTGTATTGTTTAGGAGAAGATACAAGGACATCTTTCATTCTGAAGCTGAGACAGATCTTACTCAACTTTTGCCTCTTTTTCCTGCTCCCTTTTAGCATGCCTTACACCTTCATGGTCGCGGATTGCATAATTGATGTGTGTGTGTGTGTGTGTGTGTTATAAAATAATGCAAAACATGGTATCTATATTGGTGACTGCTGTTTCCTTTATTATCCACAAGTTTTATGGCTGGTGCGAAAAATCAAAGGTCCTTTGAGGTGCATGCATCAATCTCAATATTCTCATTTTCTTCTCCTTTACCAAACCTCTTGATTACCATCTTGATCTTCACGCCATGGATGGGCCATTTGCTCCAACCCAGTACAGCCTGAACACTACCATCTTCACTGTCTGGTGGCATGAAGGAGTAAACTAGCCAAAAACTTGATTTTTATAATAATTTTGCCTTATATATCAATCTCTCCGAGATAATTATGTGAATAATTTCATATTTTTTAAAAAAGCAGTTGTATATCGTCATATTTCATTTGTCTTATTTTATCTCGAGTGCAATTGCAAATGTATGTCACGTTTCGCTAATGGCTAAAGGAGCGAAACAGATATTTCATTGATTCATAAGAGGTTGCGGCACATGATAATTTAATACAGATAGTAACAGTTGTTCTTAAGGATGAACAGGATGACATTTGGTTTTCAGCAGTTTCGGGAGCATTGATCTTGTAAAATTCTATGCTTCGCTCTGTATACCACGTTCTAATTGGTCTATCTTGCAAAACCCTATAATGCTAATATTTAGTTCTTATGATCTCAATCTGTCCACGACAAGCAGCGCTGCACAATCATAACACACCATTTACTGATCAAGGATGCTCAATATACACATAAACAGAGAGCGATTGAAGACGATGAGAGATGATGTTCAGCAGACCCAGTAACCGTTTGTCGTGCTCGCCTACATTGCGGGGTCTTGTTGGAGGCGGGTCATTGTGAGTGAGAAAGAAGGAGAAAGAAGAGTGTGTAATTATGTAAGCAGTGAGCGAATCCAAATAAAAAAAAAAACGTATTTGCACCTCAATCACTGCAGTCACTACAACGAATACATTGATGCAACATGTGAAAATAGGAATAAAAAAAAAAAAAACAGCCTTCGCTTCCGCTGCGACAACAGTATTATGCAGGAAAGGTTAAGCTGTTGTTCAGTAAACTTTCGAAGTGAAGAAAGCAAAGTCTAAGAGTTACTTTTAAAAATAAAGTTAGGCCTGTGCAAAAATACCAAGAGAATTCAATTTGAATAAGGCAATTCATATTTATTCCTTTTCCCCTTTTCCATTCCTATTCCGACTTTCCTGAACATTCGCCTGCGATAGCAACTGCTAAAATTAAGAAAAAAAAAACTAACTCAAAAAAAGAGTACTACCGATATTGTTTCAGACCTATAGAAGTGCTTTGAAAAAGAATGTGTTCGAAATCCTTGGAGATATTCTCATGTTGTTGACAGCAGACATATTTATGAAGGCAGCATAATGTAACACAAGTGTAGTGTGTGAAGGAAAATCTTCTCGCCCTTGACAACTGTCCTGATTTATTGCTTTCTATAAAAAACAGCCGCTTTTTTTTTTTTTTTGCTTGTGAGGGGATCATTCATTTTACAACCAAGAAAAAGCTGTATCATCAATAAAAATTCAATAATATGAGACGTGAAGCCTGGTTATTTTGTTTGCTAAAACGCCAAATTTTCATCTAATGATTTATTTTATTTTAAAGAAAATTTTTGAAATTTTAATCTAAGATGTAAAGGATATGTAAAGGAGGGCATTGGTCGAGCCCATCAAAGACGCCGTGGATAAGAGCTAAATAGCGTGGACGGGAATGGGCTATAACTGATAATGTAGTTAGTCCCAATTGTTCATTATTGTAGCCAGAATTGGAATAGTACAATTCTATCACTGAGAAATGTTCACACGAGAATAAATGAAATCAGACAGAAACTACGCGAACTCATGCATTAAAACTATATATATATATAAATGAGTGCTAGGGTTTATACTGTTTCTGATCAGGAACCGTACCATAGTGTTCTTCTTCCACAAAACAAATCATGTTGGAAGAACCATAGATATTTCGGTAAGATCTCTTGAGATGATTAAAAAACTCAGAGGAAGCCATATTTAACCATAGTTATAATACAATATGATACTGATCTTAAAAGAATCAAACAGCATATTATAAAATTAATACAATTGTATCCTTGAGTGCATTATTATGTGTGAGTGTGTCAAGGTTTATTGCCTCTCCATGGCTCTCCAATACTTGAACATTGCTTTTCTGTTATCCAGTCCTGACCGAGAAATAGTTCTTACAGAGACAGCCCCAGACACAGTTACATCTTGGATAGCCAAAGCTCTGTGTGTGAGCGAGAAGAACGGTTTCGGCATGTCAGAACCGGCCTCACTGACCACCTTTCAACCTATCTCACTGGCTGTCCAGCAGCCTCACGCGGCTGTGAAAGGAGAACGCCTGCCGGTGACGATCACATTGAACAACAACCTGGAGAAATGTATCCCGGTAAACGTAGTTGGAGTGAATGCCTGGTCACAGCGTAGAGGGTTTTTCACATTTTACATTGATATTTGTTGTGAGATGCTTGCATTATTTTGTTCTTCTTACCTCAAACATCCACCGGTCCTCTCTATCTCTACCCTATTCTTTCCCGAATAAAAGGTATGTTAGCCGTAACTGCTCTAACCAGAAAATTTCTAAATGTTTGCCTGCCGCAAAAAATATTCCTTTTCACTATTAAGCTTCGAGCTCAGTTTAAACCAGACTGGAAAACAATCACGCTTCTGACAGGTAGTTTTCTATTACTTGATGAAACTGATTGATTCGCATTGGTTCTCTTTATTTAAAAAAAAAATCACTGTTTGACAAACCAACATCAATACATACGTCTTGGAATAGCCTTTATGGGTTAAAAAACTATACTGCTTATAAAATTCGTATTATGAAAACAATGTCTTCAAAGCCTTCGATCACCATTAAGTCTGTGTTGAGGTCATGAATCACATTCACTGGAATTAAGGCTTATTATAGAGAGATCTAATTCTAGACTCTGATGCACCCCGTTTCTCTAAAGACACACATGTGAGGACAAGCAGAGATAATTTATGTAGTATAAGATCAGATGAAGCTGAACAAATGATAATTGTTATTGATAGTTTGATGAGAATTTCGAAATAACACTAATGAAATAAGATGATAGTATTAATAATTAATACAAATATTTCAGTGATATATCCTTAATATAGCTCATTCTTTCAAAAGAACGATTATTCGAATGCATATCAATCGTCAATCATCCTGAAATCATTAGCTTAATTCACAAATGAAGGTGACTGTTCCAAAGGATCGTTTATAGTCAATCACCGACCTCAAAGTGAATATGGTGGCTAGTATACTTAAGTTCATCGTTTAGTTAACAAGGTGTAATGAAATCTCTATCCAGAAGTAAAAACCTTTATAGAATATACTATGATCGGTGAGAGAGTGTGTTATTACCTAAGAAGGATAAGCAGAAAAAATAGCAGGAGCAATATGGTATGAATTGTGAACCAGCACCGATTGCGACGTCAAAGCCGGCAAATTTCTGGCTATCGCAGACGATTCCAAGCGGACGGCAAAAGCAGAGTAGGCCGTCACAAATCTTATACTTGACATACAAATTCAATTATTGATTAGAAAGCCTGCGTATGCGCGGGTGTAAACAAAAGGACGTTGTTTCAATGAATACAGCACAGCATATTATTTCTATAGCCTCATGCACCAATCTTAGAGTCTAAGGGTTCACAATAAATGAACAATCCTTTTCGTAGTGAATACACGCTCAAATATAAAGATCATTTATCACAGTCGGCTCTCCAAATCATAATAATAATTAATTCTAAAATAAGGGGACTAATACATATTCATCGGTTTGAAAATATACAAAAGTAAAAGAGTCATCAATCTGCTCTACAGTGTTTATTCCTTAACTATCAAAGGCCCAGCAACTAACATATTTGCTTTCCTCCCCGCCTATTTGGGGAATCCAAAATCACCAAGAATCAGTGCCCAAATCCCCGTTTCAGGACACCACACAAACTGATCCATAACACACGCATACACTCACACGAGGGTGCACTTGTATTCTAAAACTGCAAAACAAAACATTACACATTCACCATTACAAACTAGAGTGCGTTTACGAATATAATATAAAAGTTTTTATTTACATTATAACAAACACCGTGACACACCTATTACAAAATGTACACATTACACACAAAATGAAAGCTAAAACATTAAAGGAACAGAAAGGTGACACAATAACATAATTAAACTCCAACAAGGGCTAATGCTTTCGTACTATAAATTTCACTGCGGCTTTGCAGATACAACTGACCCTAGATTGGAGTGAACAGTTCGAAGTGCACAGCGGACGAAAATTTCTTGACCCAGTTTGTGTTTGTGGCGGAAAACCTTACACGGCGACATATTACATCACAGCCAAAGTTATTGGTTCTATCTTCGTAGGAGAAAAGGTTGGTTCGGTTTTTCTTTGAAAATTGTTTACAATCTGTGTGACCTTACACCTAATTTTATTCGTTTAATTAAAATCTATTGTGCTCAGAATCATCTTTTGCTAATAAACATAAGATTGATCTTTAAAAAATATGAAAAGCTTATTTGGTGTATGCACTATGTTTCATATTCTCTTAGGAATTCTTTTTCCGTGTAACCTTTTTAGCCTCTAGAAGCCAATTATTTAAAATCATAAAAAAATTAGGTACTGTCGTAATTTGTACATATCTGTGTTAATTGCAGGCGACAATCGTTGCCGGCAAATGCCGAGACACCAGAGACACTGACCTCGGCTATGCTGGCATGTCTCAAGAGGTCCGCAGAAAGATGCTTGTCAAGGTTAGACACTGGAATAGTCCGAGTTTACGCAATTGGCGTAAACAATAAATCTGATGGAGCTTCAATCTAAAGAGATTCAGGGCCATTGTCCTCATTACGTAAAGTGAAGAAATAAAAGAGCCTCGTGTTCACTTGTGGGAATGCTGTGTGCTACCATGACTATGTTTACTGGAAACCTAAGTGATTCTCCCCACTATCCTTACTCCCTTCCCCATTCAAAATACTTTTACCACGTCCCCTATCCCCTTCTCTCTCTTTCTCTCTCCCACTCTCTCTCTCTCACTTCCGCTTTGATTCGCATCTAGTAATATTGACTAGTGATAAGTGGTAATTCTGGAAGTTGGATCTTCTAGCTAAGTATGTGATACCGAAAAGATAGAACACCTTTGTGTATCAGAGTAATTGTTCACGCAAGTGAAGTATTGTACAAGTATAGTGTATTTTAAAAAAGAACACCATTGTTTTCTCTGCATTCGCCATCAAGTAACATCCTTTAGGGTTTTTGTTTTGTTTTATTTTGTTATTTTTATAGCTTTATAATTTTGTAATTACGGTACCATTTGTTTGCAAATAAATTTTAAAAATCACCTTAAACCCTAAAGCGACATCAGTTTTAAAAACAACTTTTGAGAAAAGTGTCTGCATACTTATGTTAAAACTTGTTTTCGCATTTCAGGCTGAAGGTGTCGAACAGTCGTATACATATGCCCCCTATCTTTGCTCTGAAGGTAGTGTCATTGATTTGTGTCTTTTCTTTAAGATTTGAAAAGAGTGTTACATTCTTTCTTCTCCATACACTTGTACTATAACTACTGCTACCACTACTGCTACTGCTACTGCTACAAGAACAACTACTGCTGCTATTACTACTGCTACCACTACTGCTACTACTACTACTACTACTACTACTACTACTACTACTACTACTACTACTACTACTACTACTAC
>BLXT01006687.1:32162-43386 GCA_019648995.1 Plakobranchus ocellatus | reverse complement strand
GGGGGGGGGGGGGGGGGGGGGGTAGCTTTTTGCTGAGAAATGCTAGATGTTGCAATTGCTCGTTACCATACTGACTTAAGGTGGTACTTACTGGATGATTTAACGCGTCGCTGGACAGGAAGATGGGTACATTAATCGTGGCATGACTTGGCATGGAAGCATTGGCCAGAGCCGCTGTGCTGAACTTGAACGCTTTCTCCATATCTGAAAAAAAAAGCTTGTTTGTGTTGTTGTTTTTTTTTTTTTCAGCACCCCGTGTAAATGCTGTAGAATCGCTGCAGCCTTCAGTTTGAGCCAGTGATAAAAATTCTATTCCCGAGAAACTTTGAAGGCTTTTGAAGATGGAAGGTTTTAGATCGCCTTGACTTTGGATGGGAGTGGCGTTGAGCTAAACATTAAAACTTGATGGCTCAAAAACTCAGTTGGTCCTTGCTGAAATACAATTTTTTTTTTGGTCGAACCGCAAGATCAAAAATCTAAAAAGAGATTACATGCGGCTCGATTGTCATAAATATGATCTATTTTCCATGCGCTGTCCACCCAAATATCGTCCACATAAACAAATACTCAAGTTAGCCCTTGACGCATCGTGTCCATTGGTCTTTGAAATGCCTGATTATCAAACCTAAGGTCATTCGGAGGAATTCGCACAGCCCAAAGGGAGTGATGGTCGCTGTTTTCGGTATATCACCAGCAAGCATGAGGACCTGGAGGTATCTGAAGCTTACCAGGTAAACTGCGATGAATCTTTTTTTTTCCAGCCAGCTCTCGAGAAATCCTAAATATGGGGTACGTGATAGCGGTCAGGAGTGTCCTTTCATTGCGACGGTTATGTCTCCACATGGACGCCATCCATTATTTGGCTTAGATACGATGTATAGTGGTGATGCCCAAGGACTATTTGAATTTCTGATTATTGCTATTGCTCCATATTAGTAAATACCTGCTTGATAACGGACAGTTTATCTGAAGGTATTCAACGAGCGCGTGCATTGACTGGAGGGCCTGTAATGTGAATAAAATGCTGTACTCTGTGCTTGACAGAAATTGAATAAAAAGTGAGTTGGATTATGATAGAGAGTTCTTGAAGAATGTGTCAATTTGTTATGTTCTTTATCGCTCATGCAAGTTCAGTCATTGTAACCCTACTGATCAAGTAGGGAGAAGACAAATATGGATTTACCTTTATAAGACTTGTGCCTCGTAAATCCACGATAAGGTTGTCACGACCGAAAAATCTGCACCTAAAAGCAGGCGCTTGACATGGGCAGTAATGAGGCGTGCTTCTTAAATGCAGCTGCAACGTATATCGAGATGGATTTTGCGTTTACTGTCTGTTACAGAGAGCCAAATTGGCCAGTGCGCTTGTCAAACGATGTGGCTGAAACAACCGAAACTTTTCTCCTGTACCGATTTGAAAACTTTGCTCTGAATTGATGTCCATGAGAAAACATTGTGGATCATGCGGCCCAGTTGATTCAGATACTATATTTGGCCTCCCGTGCCTTTCCCTGTTTTCTTTTCTTCTAAAATGTGGACTAATGTTGGCAGGTTGGTTGGCGTTTTTGTGTTATGGTGATACTATCAAGTGGCATCAATGAATGAAAGTTGAACTAGCCTGACCACATTTGTAGAGTTTTGCTGCGATTAATAATTCATTGCTTCTTGTGCTAGAGCACGATAATTGTTTATCGTTGAATTTGCTAATAGGGTACGAACAATAGTCTGGTAGTTGCTGCATGACAATTTGCTGCACGATACCTCCTTGGCTTGAGGTCGCCAAGGACGTATCGCATATTGTCCATCATCTCAGATGGTCTGGCGTCATCTAAAGCATGTAGTTTTAGTAGAGTTTATACCCTCTCTTTCTTTGAAAGGCCGTACGTTGATGAAAGGAAGGAATTTATTGTATCACATTTGCCAACTTGAATAGTTGTGTAAAATCAGACAGTATCTGCTGCCCTGTTGTTATCAAGAGCGGCCACTATATGAGAATATTTTGTTTCGACCTGAGATATTTCGAAGGGCAACTGTGCCTCAGCTTGCGCAAACCATGCAGCTGGACTAGTAACCTAAAACGCAGGGAGCTTAAATGCAACGCTACTAAACTGTTCTTCGTCTGGAAATATGATAATGCAGTTGACTATTAAGCCTGACGCTACACTCTGCGTATGTATTGTCCCACTTATCTAACTTAATAGATCAATCCAGATCTAGTCGACATTTTAGATTTTAGACTCTTCTTCAAATTTAATAGCTAACATAAAGACATCTGAAGTAGAATGTTACAACATTAAATTGCACAAGATATCTACACCTAAATTCTAGATTCTAGATATGAATTCAATTTCAGAGATCATATCTTTACTCTTAATCCTAATGTAGATTTAGTTAAGAGGCTACTTCGCTAAGGAAGAAGATCGGCTCCAGATTTCGTAATTAGCACATTTAAATTAATATTGCTAATATTATCATTATATTTGATGTTTTGAAAGATCTTCTGTAACTAATTCGATAAATAACATATAAAAAAAGAGGGAAAGGATGTTTTCCTATCTCGCAAGGCAATATAATGGACAAGCACTCTTTTTCTATAGAAAGACGTGAGTTAACATCCAATTAAACTTGATCTGATTCGTTGGATACCAAATAGGGATCTATATAATATGTGCACTATGCAACTTGCCGAAACTATATAAGTAAAGATAGAGTGATCTCTAAATTTTTGCCAGCTTGTGACTCATACCAAGGCTATCACACACACACACACACACACACACACACGGCAATGTTTCATCAAAGCAACGCCACTTGGCGGTCTTAGTCAGGTTTAAAGCTCTTCAAATAAGTCAAACTGTATTACCCTGTTATGATACAAAGTATGTTTCATTGTTAGTTTTGAATAAAAAACCTAAATGTGTGTATGTGTGTGTGTGTGTGTGTGTATATATCTATCTATCTATCTATCTATCTATCTATCTATCTATCTATCTATATATATATATATATATATATATATATATAGATAGATAGATAGATAGATAGATAGATAGATAGATAGATAGATAGATATCGGTGGTTAACATGTTTCCTCTCTCTCTGGTTTTGTGGTGGCATATCTTTTTAGACAAAAAGTATTTTTCAATAATAATTAGCCAATTAAAGATGTTTAGAATATTTTAGCTAACAATTATCACTAACAGCTTAGATAATTGGCAAAAAAACTTGATCTTGCATGATTTACAAGAACTTTCCTGCCTAAAATTAAAATTAAAAGACACTATATGTTGTGCAAGAAAGTATTTTTTAAAACATGAAACAAAAGAACAATATCAAGAATTATAATTTCTCAAGCTTTAACAAAGATGACAACTTACTTTGAAAATAATCATAAATGATATTGATCTTAAAAAATATCTAGATCTGGAACAATACCTATAATGTAGATTTAGATAATCTAATTATTTGCAAATCTAAATGTATAACCTTTGAGTTCAAAATATAGTTTAAAATAGTCTAAAACACAGCAATATGTTCAAAACTAAGAAAGGCACATTGAAGATAATGCAAGGCAGTAAAAAAAAAAAAGTTAGAAATGCACCTTAATTTAAAGACATGGTCTAAACTAGACTGGTTATAACTTTACTAAGTTACACATAAGTCCAAGATATCTTAAGGCCTTAGAATTAAAACTAGATCTAGATTAGTAGACCTATTCAATTTTTATGTATACCTTTAGTTGATAAGGATTTTCTCACTGCCCTGATGTGATTCTGTGTGATGCCATAGATTCTTGCAAATGCCTTGATGCAAAATAGAATTTCATTCGCTGTATGTGAAATCATGAAGACGGCGATTATCTAGGTCTTTCTGGGTCACCCTCTTTCGACAGGATCGTGGCTAATCAAGGAAGACAGTAAACTAACTAGAGCATCTTTATCTCTCAAGCTATTGAAATGCTCAGTCAGAGCAATTTTTTCTCCCTCTGATGACTCACTGACGTGACTCGAAAATCGTTTTTAGCGTTTTTTCTGGCATCACCATTAATTTTTCGCTTTTTTTCAATTTGTCAATTTGCGTTGGTCTTTGGTCGACATCCTCCATTTCATTTTGACTCAAGATAACTCAGTCACGTGAGTTCTAACAATGAACTCATTGGTCCTACGACATCTGTGCTATTTCCATTCACACAGAAGGATAACAGTTATTCTTTCATTGTATATGCATTT
Source organism: Plakobranchus ocellatus (assembly GCA_019648995.1). Lineage (NCBI taxonomy): Eukaryota > Metazoa > Mollusca > Gastropoda > Plakobranchidae > Plakobranchus > Plakobranchus ocellatus. The sequence goes on along the minus strand of BLXT01006687.1, from coordinate 39,157 downwards.
ATCAATGCGAAATGTTATTACACCGAAATGGATTTGAGATCTAATGAAACAAACATAGTAAAGTCTATCCCTTGATGTAAATCAGGGGAAACAATCGATAAAATTGTTAAAAAAGTATACATGTGTGCTTTTTCCATTGATCCCTTCATATATGTATATAGATACATAGATTCATAGATATAGTCATATAGATATAGAAACTAAGAATATATAAAAAGGTAGTCAAAAATGAATAATTAATCAGTTTTAAAGAAGAGAAGAAAAATGTTTGCAACTATTCTGATATTAAAAGAACGGCTCTTCAGATTTTGTTATAAGCTAAAAAAAAAATAAATAAAAAAAAAAAAAACAGAAGTTGGAAATGGCAAGATATTCTACATAGATTACATTATCTTTGACACAGAAAGAGGTTGATGAAATTGATATCACTTCTGCAAAACGTTGCCTCGTCGGATATATTTAAACAGAGAGAACAGCAAAACTTAATTTTGACATATCTAATTAGAGATGGAGAATGTATGTCGTTAGCTGGACACAAATTAATCTTCGTATGACGGATGAAGAGTGACTCGTTGAAGAGGGAAGCAAAACCCAATTTACAGCAGTCAGTGACCCTGCTATCCTGATGGGAAGGTTCGTGAAAGCATGACCCAAACAAATGGTGTATTGTGCAATAAACATAGAATGACTTTTCGACATCTTTTTATGATAAAATGGCATCCGTATTGTAAAAATGATTATCATAATCACCCGTATCATCATTAACATCATTAATATCATTATCATCAACATCTTTATTATTAAAATCATAATGATCATGATCGTCATCAATATAGTTATCATTGTCGTTCAATAGAACAATAACAATATCATGACGGCTATTAGATTCATTCCCATCGTCACTGTAAATTTAGGATTCTTTTTTATTATGTTGCTTGAAAACCTTGGTAATGCCTTAACACTAATATCGCATCAATCAATTTTACTCAGTTTTAACTTAACCAAGCACCATCATATATCTGTTTTTGTCTTTGTCTCCATTTGTTTTTCTCCCGCTCTCTCTCTCTCTCTCTCTCTCTCTCTCTCTCTCTCTCTCTCTCTCTCTTTCTCTCTGTGTCTCTTTCTATCTCTCCCTCCTACTCTCCCCCCTCCCTTTTTTTTCTCTACCACCATGAATTGCTTATCTAAAATAAATCACTAAAACCGAAAAAAAAAGAAATGACCAGGAAATTTTTTTTTCTCCGGCTAATACTGCCAGGTGATATAATGGGCGCGGCATTAAATAACATGGAGTACTTGGTGCGCATGCCCACTGGTTGTGGTGAGCAGAATATGATTGGGTTTGTCTCTAACATTCTGGTCCTGAACTATTTGTACGGTATAGAAAATCTGCAGGAGACCACCCGGCAGGCAGCCTTGAATAACATGGAGATAGGTTTGTCAGTGTTGCACAGTATCCTAGTTAGAGATATGTACGACATTTGGGCCATTCTATTTACTAGATAAAGGTGTGCTAGTGGTGCAAAGTCCTCATGATAGAGATTGGTTCCTTGGTGATACCCACTCATCTGACCAGAGACAGGATCCTCAGTGATGCATAGTCTTCTGACCAGAGATAGGATCTTTGACCCTGCACTCTCTTTGAACTAGAAATATGTTCCTTAGTGGTGCACACTCTTCTGACTACAGATAGATTTCTACGTAATGCACACTCTTCTGACTACAGATAGATTTCTACGTAATGCACACTCTTCTGACTGGAGATGGACACTTTTCTGACTAGAGATAGGATCTTTAGTGATGCACAGTTCTCTGACTCAAAATAGGATCTTTATTAACGCACAGTCCTCTGCCTAAAAATAGGATCTTTATTAACGCACAGTCCTCTGCCTAAAAATAGGATCTTTAGTGAAGCATAGTCTTCTGATTAGATAAGATCCTTAGTGATGCAAAGACTTTGACTAACTGAGATTCGTTAATCATGAATATTCTTCAAGCTAAAGATAGCATTTTAGTGTTCATTCTGCTAAAAAAGAGACATATTTGTTGGGACTCGTTTTTGACAAGGAAATGCTCCCGTCAATTATGCAAATATTCTTGTATTTGGATACATTCGTTAGAATCTTTCCTTTTTTTATCAAGTTAAATATAAATAATGCACTTTACGTGTTAAAAACAGAGTGTCAAAGTTTGTATTCAATAACACGATGTAAGCAAAATTTAACAAAAAATTGCCTATACTTAATGGATAAACCGTCCTTTATATGCCATGAAGTTAAACAAAGCAAAAAAAATGTGTATCGAGAACCAAAAAAGAAAAAAAATGTGCCGAAGATTGGATGAAATCAAGATGTTTGGCAGCTGTTGAGGAACAAGATGTGCTCTATTTTATAGGTTACCAACGAACTCTCAACTACCGCCACAAAGATGGCTCATTCAGCGCTTTCGGTGACAAAGATCCCAAAGGGAGTTCTGGCTCACAGCTTTTGTAGTCAAATCATTCGCACAGGCTAAAAAGCACATCTTTATAGATGAAGATGTCCTTGAGCGCTCCGTGGACTTCCTAGCCCAAAGTCAACTCAAGACTGGCTGTTTCCGAGAAACTGGCAAGGTGTTCAGCTCCTACATGATGGGCGGGCTTGGCCAGGGATGGGGGCAGAGAAATCGGCGCTCACCACAGGGGGCACTTACAGCCTACGTCTTGATGGCGCTGATGGAAGCAGGAAAGGATACCAAGGTATGTCAGTAGTTACTATGTCAGTAGATACAAGAAAGGATAAAGTGTAGATTGCAGCAAATCAAGATTTATTTTTTTATCTGTAGTTTATTAAAAACTGAAACGAAATTTAATGGAAACACCATATCAATAATGAAATGAGTTACAGAGACAGAGGAAATTAAAAACATTTCAGAACAATATCCATATACCTTTACTTGATGGGTCATTACAAATCATCTCAATCACACCCTTTTGTACACCCTGGTGTGGAATTTTAGGCCTTTTCAGAGATATTGAAATCCTCTCTCCACCTCCAAACCTCTACCCACACACACACACACAAAATGCTTGCTTCCTGATTTTTTATTCCATCTTATTTAGGCAATTTTAATTTCAAGTTATCTACGGTTTTATATACATATATATATATATATATATATATATATATATATATATATATATATATATATATATATATATATATATTCGTGCAAGGATCTATGGGAAATGTTTTGACGCATATTTTTTCATTGGCATATGCAATCCACATTAAATCTACTTTTCTGTACTGAATTATATTTTTAGGATGCAACTATTGAGCTCGGCATACAATGTATGAACCGAGAGCTGAGCGCTCACAAAAGTGGATTGGATCCCTACACACTAGCTTTAGTCACATCGGCAAACATTAAATACAACTCGACCAGCCCCGACGCTAATTTTGCCTTCAAAACACTGCACTAAAAGGCCTTGAAAGATGGCAAGTCCTCTCTAGTATTATTTCTTGCTTTTAGGTGAAACATACGAAAAGTGAAAAAAGGCAATCCTAAAATTTCTACCATATTTTATTCATTAAAGACCACTTACCGTGGTAGTAATACATATAGTGCATTGCATTATGATTTTTTAAGCTTTAAGTTAAAATATTTGCTGAAAGTGAATAAAAGTGAAAAGGATCGTTCATAAAACTCTGTTTTACATTGCAGGAAAGAAAGAGAAAACTAAAAACAGTAGAGATGTAGTTTATCATGGCTATCAGGAGGGTATCATGGGTGGAAAAGTTTGATAAATGTGTACTGAAAAAGGCTAAATTAGACACTAATTATTAATTTAATAAATACGACCCAGGTAATAACAACTGCTGAAATTTATTTGCAGAAAAAATGGTTTGAAACATTTAGAAACCGCTAGAATGACTTGAATTGGAAGTTTTAACAACAGGGTAGTGGTAGCAAGAACAGTTTATTAGATTAACTGAGTTTGATTATAGGAGCATGATCGTCAATGTCTATTCCAGGCAAGGCACCTAGAGCAGATGAAGATTTTTTATATGTTGGTTTTCGTTTCTATACAAATTTTCTTTAAGCGCTGATATAGCTAAAAAGACCCGTCCTAAAAACTATCTCTGACCAGACAAACACATTTACTGGAAGCGAGGCAAACGCCAGCCTCCGACCGCAAACACCAAGTTCTATCCAACCGCACCGTCGGCGGAAGTTGAAATGGCGTCATACGCCTTGATGTCTTATCTCCAGTTTTCTCCGATACAAGCGACGAAGATTGCTATGTGGCTTAGTCGCCAGAGGAACTCATTTGGCGGTTTCGCATCCACCCAGGTAAGTCATCAATGCAATAAATATTAAGATAATATATTAAGGCTTTGTCGAAAATGAACATTATGAGATACCGAATTCCACAGTTTCCTCAATGATCCTCTCATACCTTAGAATATCCATACATTGTTATGCTACAGTATATACCCTTTCTCCATTAAACAATCTTTAGACATTTGCAATATTTTAACTGATTCATTCCTCAAAACTCAGCTCTCCTTGATTTCGTAGGATACTGTGGTAGCACTGGACGCCCTGTCTCAGTTTGCGGCCTCAGTTTACTCTCAAGATTCTCCCGATCTGAGGGTGAAGATTATGTTCAACAACACTGCTGTACTATCGAGTGTTGAGTTCAACGTGTCTGAGGGTGAGAACAACACCAGGTTCTTGTTACAGAGCACACCAATCCCTGCCCTCCCGATCTGAGGGTGAAGATTATGTTCAACAACACTGCTGTACTATCGAGTGTTGAGTTCAACGTGTCTGAGGGTGAGAACAACACCAGGTTCTTGTTACAGAGCACACCAATCCCTGCCCTACCCAGCACACTCCACATTTCAACCAGCGGAACTGGCTGTGCTCTTGTTCAGGTTAGTCAGAGAGAAACGTTTAGCATAACATGCGACAGGACCAGGGGTGGTCAGGCGAAACAAAACTGACAAAAAAGAAGGCTCTGCTAAACAAAATGATTGTCTAATGCATAAAAAGCATGATTACTTTAAACATGAAGTATTTGTCTCTCAAACCACTGACTCGAAACACCCAGGGATACCTCTCACTTCCCAACTTTCAACTCCCATCTCTTGCATTCCACTTCCTAAGTTCCACCTTCGGGTTTCCATCTTTCATCTCTTATTTCTGCTACCCTTCTCAAACCTGCCATGTCCAATGTGCCGCATCCCACAACCTCCCTCCCATCATCAATTTAATTTCTTTTTCTTCCCACCTCCCATCTCCCGTCTTCACCTCCCGTTTCCCACTTCCCACGTTCCGCCTCTTACTTACCACATCCACCTCTGGCCTACCATCTGTAACTTCCCATCTCGCGTTTAACACCACCTCTTGATAGCACACATCGCTTCTTACTAGTGGACAGGAGTTGATGAATTATTCTGAATGAAGCAGAATTTAATAAGCCGCGAGTCAAAACACCATTGGTTAAAAAATAAATAAAACAAGCCACAGATCAGGATACTTTAATAAAGGGGTATTATAAAGAATGCCTTTACACAATTCTGTTATAGGTTTAGCTGAACACTGACAATAAGTTCTTTCAAATAATGTAAAGAACATAAATGTCTCCAAGTCATGCCGGAATTGAACGAAAATTCGATAAGCTTAAGCAAAGAACAATTCCAGAACAGCAAGATAACTTTCTTTAGATCTGCAAATTTATCTTACCTCAGCGGTCTATCTCAGTAATCCCACGAAAAATACCTCAATCATCCTTGTATACGCACCGTTTACAACTTCCAAACAAAGCTAGTAATGCATTAAACAATCTAGTTGGGTCAATATTGCAAAAATAATTCATGCCAGAAAAGACTACAAGTTGCCATTCTTATGAATCAAAGAGACCTAAAAATATTGACCAATCAAATACTCCCATTTATCCCCTCATAATTCTTTAACATTGTTGAAAGTTGCTAGTGGTATCTAAAATTTTGTGGTCACTATGATATAATCTAACAGCTTTCTGTAAGCAATGAAAAACCTTCTGAAAATCAATAAATCTACGAAAGTAAACAAAGCTAAAAACCATAATGGCACTCTTAAACTAAAACAGCTTAGACTTTGAGTTTGACTTTTATCTGTAAGCAAGACTAGATCCACAGATAAGCCTCTTCGAGTCTAGATCTAAACTCGATACTTACAGACAAATTGCCTGAGACCAAAAGAAAAGAAAAGGAAAAATCGTTTTCTTTCAAGGCGTAAGGGAGTCTGGATCAGTGTCGGAGGAATCTTTGTGAACCAAAGAGTGTGCCACTGTAAACAGAAACACCACCTTCCCCTCAAAAAAAAAGCTTCATCCCGAAAACACTGTTGAATTTTTTATTTTTAAAACCAAGTCTTCTTTCCATCTGATATGTAAAAATAGTCTTTGCCAGTTTTAATTGATATTAGTATTATGCTCTTATACGAAATTGATGTATGCTCTTTGTTCTATTATTGTGTTTCTTTGTGTGTGTGTGTGTGGGGTCTTTTCCTCACCCACAATTTGCTTGTGAACTAATGTGTAGGTTTTATCCACGAATATATTATTGTATGTCTCCTACTCAGGCCAATGTACGCTACAACAAGCCAGCTAGAGCGTATGTGAGAGGAGAGAAGCCCAACTTTACGTTAAAAATTTATACACGGCGGTATGAACATGATCGAAACAAATGTGACTACAGGACTCTGCACATTAAAATAAAGTGAGACCATAGTTTTGTTTTTGTTTTTTTTTTCTCTTCCCTCTTCTTCCCTCTTTCTTTTCCACAGAAGGTATCAGCATCATCCAGATAATAGGGATCACAAGAACGTTCTTTGTCAGAGCTGGTTGAGACCATAGCTTCCCTCTTCGACTCCTCTTTTTTTACCTCTCCCCAGTCCCCATAAACCAGATTATCGAATAAATGTAGCAATACATTTCTCTTTTTTGATATCATAATCTTTTTTTT
>BLXT01006675.1:1550233-1567701 GCA_019648995.1 Plakobranchus ocellatus | reverse complement strand
AGAAGTTGATGACAAAATCACAACGTAAGCCAGCAGTAGTGATAATAAGTTGGACGTAATGCAGCAACAACAAATCCAGTAAAATCCACCGATTTATATGTGAAAAAAAAAAAAATCAGCGTACTGGATAGGCGACATATATATATATATATATATATATATATATATTTTTTTTTTTTTTTTTGAAGGAGGGGGTATTATACCATAAATATATACATCCCAAGACTGGTTCAAAAAGAGTCAAGCGTCACATCTAAACCATTCTAAACCATTTGTGTCACCTAAAGCTGCCTTTGGTCAGGCTGGTAAAGTGGTATATAGTGAAAACCGGATACAGAAGATATAATGTTCCCCGAATAAGTTTTCCGTAAAAGCTTAGGGGACGTAAAACAAACTAGAAGATATAATGCTCTAATGTCAGCTAAAGGTGTGCTGAGATACAAGTTGTATTAAAAAAAAACGATTAAAAAGTAGAAAATCAAATTCAAAATTTGTTAGGTTTTTTTTTTCCTCTTGAGGTTGCTCTGTGTGACATTTGACTCATTAAGCTTGTCTTGAGACATGTAAAATCTGTTGTATCAATTACTAACCAATAATAATATCAATTTTGTATGAGCAAAAAAATAGAAAACAATGAAATAAATAATATGGATTAAACTCAGTGAAAAGAGCTCTGACATCAGAACATGGTTTTTTCTGCATATTTTTTTTATGTACAAATTATGACAAAATGAAGAAAAAATGTGAAATCTGTGATGGAAAAGGTTTGATACAGATATTTTTTTTCCCCAGTTCCAAATTTTTATGGTTTTTCTTTCATCCTTTTTTTTTTTTTAAGCTCAATTAATTATGCCAATAAATGTATCTTCCTCTTTTTACACATCCATATTTTAAAAATATTCTTGCTATACACACATGACTGCATAGAATGAAATAAAATATAAAGGGTAAACCAGGTCATGTACAAAACTGCAAGGGTGACATTACACAACACTGTGAAGTTTTCATTTGGAATACCTTTCAAAAAACCCCAGAAAATATCACAAAAGAGAGTAAAAAAAAAACCCCAAAAAACCAGCAGCAAATGAAAAGACTTGTTCTGTGAAAATTCACAAAAAGAAAAAAATGGAATGTAAGTTATTTCGTATTTCATCATTCTCAACTGGGTCAACAGGGGTCAACTGGGGTCAATCGGGGTCGTACGATGTGAAAACACATGCAATGTTTTTGTCTTAATTTTGCTGTATTTCCCAGATCTCAGCATGAAAAAATTTTGTTTTGGATATCAAAACTTTTCAAAGATATTTTGACATTATTAGGATGAAAACATCAACGCTGCTGATACCTCAAATAATTTGCAATATACTCACAGAATGTATACTAAAAAATTACTATAAGTTCTGATGTAAGCTCATGTGCTTTTTTCTTTCATTTGTTTCAAAGAGGCTTTGCTCTGCATACATATCCATCTTGTTTGCATTAATTTTGCAGGCGCATGAAATCTGCCTACATATTCACACAGGTTTTACGAAACTTGTGTATTTTTTCTCAGGCTTGAAAAAATCATTGAGTTTCCTGAAAGGTCATGAATTAGAAAACTGAAGCAAAGGTGACATGAAGGCAATCATCCATCTGTAACAAAAATGGTTAATCAAGGATTTGCTGGTCAGCTCAAATAACACAATGTATAACAAAACATTTTCATGTATAGAGGACACCTTAATGAATAGACTGGTTTCCATTCTCACACCAGAATAATCCAAAAATGCGCATCAATAGTTCCCGAATACATATTTACAGAGATGTCACATGAGCCTGACAAAATTTCCTGAACTTAAAGTAAGGACTCATGTTCTGCATTCAAAGATACGTGATTATTTCAAAGGTAAATAATGCAGCTGAGTCTACAGAGTCTTCTGGAAAAATTTCTATCTCTTCTGATTTCTGTGGCATCTCTGATACTTGATAAAAGCATTATAAAGGCAAAATTATAAAACGTGATCTCTTTTTTAAAATGAAATAAAAGATTTAAAAATTCTACGAGACTAACAAATCTTGGTACATACCTTGAAAAATTCACAGGCAAAAATTATAAAATACAAATGCGTGCGTGTTTTTTAAATTAAATACAGTGTATGCAGTGACAAATATTTTCACAAAAGTTAAAGATTTTATAGGCAAGAGTACAAAGTGTTATCAAGGTTGTTTTAAAACAAGATAACAATTACTAGAAGGACATATACATATAGATTCTGAAACTAGTCCTAGATGAGGGTAAAGCTATTCTAAAAGTTGGTGCTTCGATAAAGGCAACTTGTGCACACACCTGGGCTAGTTCTGCAAAATTCCAGCCTCACTAGCTTCAAAATCTACTGACTTCTTAGGAAAAAATAAAATATCTTGAGGTGAAAAAAATTGTGGACGTCATTTTAAGATTCTCAGCAGTTCATTTTGAAACAATAAAAGATTTATATACCGTAGGAATGTATAATAAAATAACAAACATAAAGTATCATAGATAAAATAATTGACAAAGCACTTTACATCGTTCACAACTCGATTTGTCAGCATAAAAACTAGGGGAAAACAAAACAAAACCAAAAACAACAAAAATAAGACAAACCTGCCAATAAACTTCTTTCAAAGTTCTCACTTAAGCAACAAAAAAAACTTACAACAGGAAAAACACTTTGATTGCTTTTACTTTAAGACTAGTTTTTCATTATATAAATATATATACATATATATATTTTTAAAAATAAAAATAAATTCAGTATATTTTCTTTTTCTTTATCTCTTTATCTAAATCGTTGCAGTTGATGTAAAATAATTAAAGTTCAGCTGTCGTTTATAATTTCAACCTAAAAATTAGAAATAAAATACTCATATCACAGATAAAGTATATATTTTAAAATATCGACACCAAGTCTGAATGTTTAGAAACTTAAACTCAATTCAGTATCATCACCATTGATGAAACTGGCTCAGGACATTTTCATGACAAACAAAACATCTGCTTCTTTCTTCCACCGAGATATTACAAATGATGATATTGATACTATAACTTCAAAATAACTCTCAAACACACCTAAATATGTATCAAATATTATTTTATAATGTAATAAATTTGAACAAATACTTTAAAAATAATGGCACAAGAGATATTTATATTATGAACAATGAAAGCGGGTGAAATGTTAAAATTTGTTAATTCCTTATTTAAAAGAAGCTAAGCCAGCTGGTTCAATGTTTGGGAATATTAGAAATAAGAAAATTCTTCTCATGATGGGCAGAGCTCTGTTTGCATGTTAGGAATTATTGACATAAAAAAAGAAAAAAAATTAACTAACGCTTGGGAATTCAATATATGCATGTAGTATAAATTTAGGCTTTTGATGTGAAAAAATAAATTCTGCAGTCTGCCTTTTAATAATGTATTCTAAGTTCCTTGAAAATCTTATACAGGACAGTTGTACCTGTCAGTTTGGCCAATTTCTATGAGCTTGCTGTCAATAGACCTATAATAGACATGTTCACAAACTTTTAATCCAAATCTAGCCATGAATAGTGTGGCTTCTTTAGGTGATGACGTTAAGGCAATTGAGATTTTATGCTCAAAAACTTGAGCAGCAATTACAAAAAAAAAAAAAAAAAAAAACGGCATTTGGTGGTTCAAACTGGCACTTTCTTATGGTTTGAAATAATAAAAATTTGGCACTCTGGTATGGAGTTACAGTACCAATATTGAAAAACAGAAAAAAAAATGCGTTGTGTTGTGATTTATCAGAAAAATGTCTACACTCGTGAGTGGCATTCAAATCAAATTACACAGAAAAAAAAAAACCTTTAGTGTAGCATAAATCAGTTACATCTTTCAGTTTCTTTAGAAAAAAAATACAATCATAGTGAGCTCAAGCATCAGGGTATAATAAATACATATAAATAACATCATTCCGATTTCTCAAAATTGTCTCAATTGGATGATACAAAGTGAAAATCAAACGTCTAACTAAAGGCAATACTTTGCATAGCATGGCACAAATTTTTCCTTGACTATTTCAAACACAAAACATTGATTGCTTACTGTGAAAATGCGAGTTTAATGCAATAGTATCTTTATGGTCAATTTAAATCAAACAATATTCACATAGAATCTGTTACAGAATCAAACAATAAATATTAACACTTGCTTTTTTGATTCCTTTATGCCATATAATTACATGTATGCGGTTTGAGAGAGGTGAAATGTAAACAATTACAAAACAAACAAAAAACCAAAAAAAAAAAAAAAATTTTATAAATCCAGGTAATTCTTCTTTTAACCTCTTTTCCTGTGCAGTTTAATTTATATTTGTATGAAAGAGAGAAAAGCTGTGAGTCAATAAGTGGAGAAGAGAAGGTAATTATAAATACTTTCAAAATCTGCATTAAAATTAGAGACCGTCTAAAAAATCACGAGTATGAATAGCAATAGAAAACAAATCTTGTTGCAAATTGACCGAAAACAAATTAAATTCAAATGGGCACCATTTCTCCTGCCCACATATACAAATCCTGCGATCCCAGAAACAATTAAATTAAAGTTTACTGATCTTGAAGAAACTCCCGTAATTGCTGAAAGTTAAATCATAAAGCAAAAGAATACAATCAATTCAACTTAAAATTTATTAGTCCTTTGACTTTTAAACAATTTTTCAAGTTGGCAGTTTTATTTTTTTACTATAATAACAATAATACTAATAATATAAACAGTAATGAATAAATAAGCAGTTATATGAGCAGCAGCAGTGAGATCATGGTGTAAAGGAATGTTAACAAAAAAGGTTAGCTTGCTCAGCAACTAATCCACATAAAATGGAGCAGTCCAGAAATTATGAGATAAATTTTGTTATTGCAAGACATAATAAGTTCTGACAATAAAGCAGCCATTTACAATGAGTCAAGTCCAGACCGGAATGACGTGAGCAGAACAAAAAGACTTTGAGTTACATGGATGAAATGAACTAAATCTTCAACTTTTGCCTTGAAACATTTTGTAAGACCGCAGCACATTTGAACAATTTCCTTCTACAAGAGATTCTCTTAATTCCATTGTTACTCAAGATAATACTCAAGGCCAAAAAAAAATTATTCTTTTTCCCCCCCAACTTCATGGTTTCCTTGACACCTTCTTGCGTTGGTTGCTTTGCATTCCTTGATGATAGATCAATGTTTCTTATTGCAAACTATAATTTTGGATGCTCTGCAGGTCCAACACAGATCCAGCAGTTCATGGCAATCTGCTATGTGCGGCTTACACAACTTTCTGTTCGTCAAGTCCGTGTTGAACCAGCAAGTCATTCACGATCTGAACATTCCGCCTGAAGTCCGGCAGGTACAGCTGGAGATCATGAAACACCTGGAAGCAAATAAAACAGTGGAATCAAAATTACAAGGACTAGATACAATTTTGTTTTACACATACTTTGATTCAGCCTAAGTAATTTTTTTAAAGGGAAAAATAATTTGGGGTCTCAAAACATTTTAGGTTTAAATCATTTGATTTAAATGTTTTGGGTTAAAAACTTTTTTATTTGTGGGTAAAATAAGTTCATTCTGTACCCAGCAATCTCCATTAGCAATATGCACCAATATAAAATAGAGTATGATCTTTAGGCATTAAAGGCTTTATTTCCAGTAGCAACAAAAATTATTAAACAAGCACCGGTTGCATGAAATTCATCTCATGGGTGAAAAGGAAAAGACTAAGACTCTGAGACAGAGCTAGAAAAGATGAGAACAAACTGAGCAATGGTCCAGGGCAGATTGGGATGGAGAGTTTTTGTTGGTGGCCCTTACTCTGATGCAGGGCAAGGCAGGCTGATTATGTTGATGAAGAAGTTGTGGTATGAACAATGAAAAAAGGCAATGTAAAAAAAACAGTTGGGCCTCTCCAATTCCACTCTTTGTTTGGTGAAATGGAAGTTGCTAGTAACCTTTGGCTAGCATCTTAACAACTGCAAGAGCAAAGCATACACCAGCAGTCAATACTACAAATCTTTATGCATCAAAACCTAGAGTAAACACTTTGATAAAGACCTGTCTTTATGGGGACACATCTTTAAAACTACACTTCATGCAGTAATTCCTGAAACATGTTTATTCTCGTAAAGCTTTGCTTCATTTAACAATGATGTGCGCCCACTGAGTAATCCTTAAAGTATCAGATATTATAGATGATTAAAACAACTTTTGATAACAAAAATATTTATAACATTGCTTAAGCACAACCCCCCCTTCTAATTTTAAAATGAATCCTACCATGTCTAATGTTGCATCTGGCTCTGACAACATCGCCACCAGAAAGTCCTTACGATGAGGGACCAGACGCGATATATTCTGAAATGTTAATTAGCCAAGCTGTGTAGTTGACAATTTAGGAATAAAGCTCATGATGCTCAATAAAATGAATGTGATAGTTAAGTAAACAGACAAACAGACAATATAAATGATTTTTATTGGAAAGATTACTATAATGTTTCAGATCTAATGAAATCCTCAAAAGTTTGGAACTACTTATCACATCAAAGACGAATTAAAAGTGTGTGAAGCAATCCAAGTTCAATTCTACATTAAAAATTAACAATAACACCAAACAAGAGGCCACTTGATATCATAATAATAATAATATATCTATCAAGCAGATTTGCCACCATTACATCAGCAATTGTGATTTCAGCTCTTCATTCAACAAAACACAGATATTATAATATCTGAAGAGCAGGCTTGTCACATTTACTTCCAGTGTGATTTCAGGTCTACCTCCATCAAAATACTTGAAATTTATTCATGCATAGATGGTTTTGAAACATTCTTTACGATTAAGAGTTGGCAGATAGGCCGACTCAAAGCAGTTTTGAATGTTGGAAAAAAATGATGAAAATGTTTTGTGTTGAATAAGTATGAATGTGGAGCTTTTAAAACTGACTCCTTAGGTCTGATATAAGGCAGCTGGTATCTAACACCCATTAGTTATGTATCTAACACATACTGTTGATTCTTTGAGAGCTAAATTTAAGGGAGCACAGATTTGACTTGGCTTAAGAAGATTTTTGGTTGGAAAGGGTATGAAATAAAAAGTATATGGAAGTTTCCAAAAAAAAAAAATCTAAAAGTGCTGAAAGATCATCACAAATTTGTATGGAGAGTATCTTTTTTCACAGCTGTTGTATATGGAACGAAAAGCAAAGATTAAAATCTTTCATACTTAAACAAAACATTCCTTTTGAATCAATCTTCAAAGGTTTTTCAAACTGCAAGCAAGCCGATATACTCCAGGCGATTTACAAGGTTCAGGGATGTATCAGCTGATGGAATTCTTTGGTTTCATAAACATCATCATGTCCAAACACCATGAACTTCAGGTACTTTTAGCAGTACAGCTAAAAATTCAGGGTTTGTTAGCTATTCAAGGTGCAAGCCACATTTTCCTGCAGTAGCTAGATCTAAAACTGCTGTCCTAGAGACGGGTGTATTGGATAATTCCAAGCCTAGTAATTGGTAACAGTATGGACCATTCCATTTCTGATTGAAGCTTGTGCTCTTAGGGTTGATGAATGTTTCAGATAACTCAAGTCTGGTGGCTAATATGGTACACTATTAGTGTCAGATTCATGGTATTTATAACTGTTTCTTGTTATATATGATCTTTCGAAAGCTTTAACTGATGCGACTGACAAGTTTTCCAAATAATTCAAACTTGCCCTCTTCCCTAGACATACTGTACAGTCAAAAAATAAAATAAGATTTGGGTTTTTTTTTATTTCTCTTCCACTCTTTGATCTTTTACTTCTAGACTCACAGAAAAAAGGAACTGCGTCATCTTGCCGTGGTAGGGCTTGAGGGTGGGTTCATAAGCTTGAAGGACATTTTGTCTCAAGCTTTCCTTCTCCGTACCGTTGATGTGATCCTGCAGGATGCTGTCAATGAAAGCCAGAAGGAACTGAAGGGCTCTGTGAAACAAAAACACACAAGAAACGTGTGCTAGTAAAATTATACAGTGTTTAAACAATGAAAATGAAAATTGTTAATAGCCTTTATTATTTCTTGGTCATGTTTTTTCTTTTTGTAATTTAAAGGTTACTGTTTGAAACAGATTATTATCATCCTAACCAACCTGATCAATTAAAATTTAAAACAAAGCAATATGGTTTGGACTTAAAATAAGATAGAATCAAGTACTTCAAAACTTTAACAGAAAAATTATCACTTTCTAAACTTTTATTGAGAACATTTTGTCTTTCCACCGCAAACGACAGAGACACTGCTTTTCGACATTGCCTCAATTGCAAAGTTTTATTTTCCAAAGAAAATGATAAGAAAAAATTTCACCTCTTGAGCCATAGGAGTGATCCTGGGCTTTGTTTCTTTTCCATAAAAACATTCACTGTTTTGTACAAATTTGGGTCAGTCTCATAGCACTCTGTTACCCTCTGAAACACATTTTCCATAATATAAAGTTTTTAAAAATGTGCATATATGTCACAACACAATCAGCAATCATGCTTGATATCTATAGGACTG
Source organism: Plakobranchus ocellatus (assembly GCA_019648995.1). NCBI lineage: Eukaryota > Metazoa > Mollusca > Gastropoda > Plakobranchidae > Plakobranchus > Plakobranchus ocellatus. Next base: position 1,559,139 of record BLXT01006675.1, on the reverse strand, counting down.
AACCTTAAGAAAAACAAGCCTTAAGAGGGATAAGTGTCTAAAAGTAGAATGTTATAGCCTGCAACCCTATGATTTTTAAAGCCAGCTGTTAAGCCAGTTAATTTTAGGCTCAAACTCTGCTGCCTACTAATGTGATAACCTGCACTACATATTGAGTACCACCTCTATTTGATCTCTGTAACAAAGTATATACAGCAACAAATGTGAGTGCTGAGGATTTATTATACTCTGCTACAAAGAGCAAAGAAAAGCCATATACTTGTCATGTTGAGTACTGTCCTTGTTGACACCAACTTATCGAACTTTGCGCCTTAATCTTACTCACTTCACCACATATGCGCAAACTTTTGGACTATTTTCAAAGGTTGAAAACCTTTGGCTTCTTAAGAAAGTTTGATGATACTTTGGGATAAATCAAGTTTACCTCTTTTTATCTAGAAACTACTAAAATTATTGAAAAACAAACAAACAAAAAAAAAAAACTTAATTCATCTGATAACATTACAAATTCCATTTTTACCCTTTTCGCTTTCAAATATACCAGCTTTGCTACTTCACAATAAATTTGGCAGTAACCTGTTTCTAATGTGCTAAATTGTAAAATGTGACTGGTTTTCTTAACTGTTTCAAAGCTAAAAAACAATAAATATGCATTAATTATTTCTGAGATCTAAGTCTTGATATCGCCATTTTGAAATCGTGACAAAGATCTAGATACTTTTTTTTTTTCTCATTCAAAAGCAAATTTCTCAAGAAAAGCCCCAGTTAATAAGGAGTCAGAAGTTGCAATTTGAAAATTTTCAATCTTTGATACTGCAAAAAACTGCATTTATCAAACTTTGCAACAGTAAAAAACGGATTGGATGCAGATAGAAAAGTTTTGTTCTGAGATATTCAGATGGTAACACTTTGTTAAAAAGCAGTGGAAAGTTTAAAAAGAAACAGCTTAAAATTTTTTTTTCTCAAATGCATTACATGTAACATCTGATCCATTCAGACAGGCCTCAAGATAAATATTTCCTAGCTTAGCTCTGTCATATTTTATTATTGAAAAACCCATGAATTAGAAACAAATTTCCATTTTTGTCAGCACTGAATTCCCCCAAGCTTAGGTACTACAGATCGAACACATATGAAAGTAGGAAGAAAACTTATTAACATTTAGCTTGTGTTATTTCAATCATTTGATTTTAGGATCAATGACAAAAAGTGGCAGTGGAAGAATAAAAGAATCCAAAAACCCAAAAATAATAGAGCTAAAGTCTATTAATTAATTAAGCAGAGAAAGTTTTGACTCACTTTAATGTTACCTTGCACATCTTTCTTGGGGACGGAAAATGCAGAACCCAATTTATCTGAAAAGCCAATATTGTTTTTGTAGAAGATATATATCGATTTATTCCAGAAAACATGCACATATATTCTGAACTAGTTATAATTATTATATTAATAATACAAACAAGAGTGACAATGCTGTATTACTTTCAGAGTTAATGTACACCTTAATTATATTGTATTGCATCTGTTATGCATGGGTTTGATTTACAAGATCTCATTTCATTTATCCTTCTTTCTACTCCAGGCCCATTGAAAGAATTTTTTTACAAACTACAAAAGAAGAAAATGTATGAAACAGAAAGCCTGTTAAAATGCTTTGTCGCAGAAATATAAAAAAAAAATGATAAAACTGAATTTAATCATTGAAGGCTTTGTAGATAAGACAAAGGAAAGAGTTCTGAATGTAAACATGAACTAAAACCAAGCATTCCTTCCTTGGCCATAACAAAATGAAGGAATCTGGTGATAGTCTTCTGCCGGTGTCTGTGACAGGAATTCTTGCCAGGTATTAACATGCAAGTTACAAAAGAGAGATGCAGTTATATGATTAACTTTAACAGACTGTTTACCTGGCTTTATCTAGCCTTCATACCTGGTTGACTGAGCAAAAATGTCCTAAAATGCAGTAACCCAGTCATGATGGACACAGGTATATTCCTAAAACACAGATAGGCCTGTTATTTGGGAAACCCCTTACCCCAGTTTAGTGGTAATAGGTGTAGTGGGAACACTGAGGGTAATCCCGTAATCCCCTTTGACCTAAAATACAATTTGACAGGATTCAGTTTTAAAATTACTTTTTAAAATCTTCATCTTGTTTATAAATTAGACTAGACATATTTCATATGACTTTAGGATGTGTATACTTGTCTATCTAACTGCACAATAATAAGACTTTGAAAACTGTCACTCACCTAAAACAGATAGCACACCTGAACAAGCGTCTAGAAAGGGCTTTGTTTCAATCAAGTTGTCATCTCCAACCACTGGAAATCTTACAATATTAGCGAATGCTGTTTTCTCAGTAAATGTTGGTTGGTCTTCTGTAACTGTAGCAGCCATGATACTGAAAATTCCAAGATTCAATTAAAATCTGAAAGTTGACCACACTTGGTTTAGCAAGTTTTGCTTCACCAGTACGTAAGTTTATAGAATTTGATATTTATATTATAAATATTTGAAAATAAAATTTTAAAATTGAGAATATCATTCTTTCTAAAGCTTGATATCTAGATCAAAATAAAATTTGCTTAAATCGGAACTGAAAGTTACGCCGAAATTCGATGCTTACAACTCCAGTCCATCAGCCTGTTTGTGCCAGGGCTTACACACAAACTTGATCATTGGCTGCAGTTTATAAAACAGACAGTGCTCAAGCAGAGAGATATAATGCGGAAGAGCTTCAACAGCTTTTGTTATGACCTTTCATATTTCTTTCCTCCATTAATCTTCTACAACATATAATATATTAAAACTTTTACGGGGACTTTATTAAGAAGATTCCATCCTTTCCCTAATAATCGAAAACAATGCAAATGGATATTTTCAGGATAAGCTCTTCAATTAAAAAAAAATTATTATTCAGGCGCTTCATAATTCGTAACAAATCTGAAGTTTAACATGCCATAGAACCTATAAAACAAGATCTAGATCTAGATCTAGAAGTTGTTGGGCCTGTCACCGGATTATCCCCAAAAATCAAAACCAATCTTTAGTTTATTTTACATCAAAAATCAAAATGCAACTTACTCTTGTAGTCTCAATTAGGCCTGTGAGTATAGATAGTAGGTAGAATTGACTACTCTACTAATCTTGATCTAGATCTAGATCAAATCATTGCATCGATCCATTCAACTTCGATCTATGAGGTTAATCAACTATTCATGAAAGATTTTGATATTGTTTACAGTCCACATTACAATTCCGAAAGCTGCCAGATTTTAGACGTTAAGAAAGTTAGATTGATATAGATCTAAATAAAGTGCCATGATAATTTTCAAACACTCATTGTCATTATCAATTGCCACATAAAAAAATGATCATTCCTAAATCGGCTTTATAATTATTTCTTATTCATCTGGTACGATATTACCATTTTCAATGATGATTTTGTACATATTATTTATGTTTATCAAGAATAATGGCTATGATGAAAAGGCAAAATGTACGGTTGCACAAAAGATTGAAGTGAAAGACCAACAGAGTACGTATCCTACTCTATTGCCTTGTTGCCGGGGAACGTCACTACCGGCCATCACCTGGTTTCCGGGCTCTCGGCCAGTTAGACGTTACTGCATTTTTCTGTCTAAACACTAGCTCAGCGTGTCGGCGGCTTAACTCATTTTTTCCAAAACAGCTTTTAAAAAAATATTGGAGCCTATTGTAATTTATTCTGAGATACCCTAAGCTAGATATAGAAACATGCATTAGAGCGCAGAGTCAAATTTGTATTCATTAATTTGATGTGTTACAACAGTATTATCGAAAATGGGATCTGGTCGGTCTAGCAAGCAACCGTAGATCTAACCAAAAAACTTTAAAATCTGATCGAAGGTTATGTAAAAACTTTAGAGAAAATAAGCAATCAAAATTGACGAATCAATCTGTGCAATTATAAATCTAAATTTGTATCGCTGTTAGTTTTCCTACTAATCTGGGTTTTTTATATAGATCTAATAGAAATACATCAGTAGCCTTGACCGGGCAACACTTAGAAGTGGCTAGCGCTACTATTCAAATCCAGGAGAAAAACTAAAAATAGTATCGTGCAACAAGGCAATTGAAAGACCTAAGAAAAATAGAAATAAAAAGAAAAAATTTTAAATGTTCTTTAGGCTCAAACTTGAAATAGATCATGCATATTCGATGAAAGGTTTCAATGAAATCTTGTATGAGTGAAACTTTAAAAAAAAAAGAAATATTTTATTTTTAAATCTGTTACTTTTTTTCTTCCTTTTTAAATTGGCAATGCGCTTGCGCACTTTGTTTGTTGTCACTCGAAACAGCAATTTTCGATTCCTGTAAAATCCTGTCACACAAAGTACGTTCAGAAACGTTTTGACTTAAGAATTTTGTCTTTTAGCGTCTAAATATACAGTTCACATGTTAAGGTAAACGCAATAGCAAAAGACAAAAATAGCCCACACTAGTTCAATCAACTGATCTTCTTTTAGCGTATGTAAAGAAAAGAGAAAAATTATCGAATAGTTGGATCTAGATCTAAATATAGGTCTATAACGGATTTTATATCCAGATCTAGATTATAAGTGGGACACAATGCTATGATTTTGTTTTAGCTTAAAACAACGATGAAAAATCCGGGTAATGGTATATTTAACTGTTAACATCAGCAGAGCTTGACACTGAGAGTCAATATACTTCGAATTTGAAGGAAAAGGGAGTGGTGATACTGCAGCCTGTATTTATCAGTCTAGATTAAAGTTGTTTCAGTCAGGCTTCGTTTGACAAAATAAACTCCTAAAAAATATCTGCCCTGACATTACGATAAATTTGTTTCTATCTTTGTTCTTCTAGATAACATTTGAAGCATTCTCTGACTATTTTCGACAACACTAACAGTATGGCTTTGCCTACAATGCAAGGCTACTGGTCAACCAGGAAGAATATTTATGAGCAAGCAATTGTAAGTCACAGGAACCGCGAAGATGACTTCAGAAGCAAGTGGTCAGACACGGCCAACTACTTTAAAAAATCTGATGTGAGAGCAGCCAAACAGAATGCTTGGTCCTCAACTCAAGCCTTTCAGGACAGGTGGTATGCATGCAGGCTTAGTCACATGCTATTTTTTTTATGGTTTTGTTATGACCATTTTACTGTTTGTAACTGATTCACTTCCTGTTTATACATTAGAAGGTGTGTATAAGAAAATAAAGAACAAAGAAGGATCTGAAAAATACTTTCTGCTGAGTTACCAAGAAAAAAAGTTAACTTAGCTGCCTAAATGAACTTTCATTTTGCCATGCAATAGAGTACTCTTCTATATTCCTGTACTTTAGGATATATGCTTTTTATCTTTTATTGATGATCACTTAACATTATGTATGAGCAATTGTCAAAAGGTGGAACATGAATTTGTTTCACTTCTTTGATTATGTTTTGAACAAAAATATTCCAATTACAAACTCGAAAAGGGCAAATGAGTGTATAAAGTTATAATATAGTAACAGTACATCCAGATTTAAAAAAAGAAGTGTATGTCTCTCTACTTTGTGTTGAATAAACTTCAAGTATCACGACCATGTCTTTAATGTCATCATCGTTATGTTTGAAAAAAATTTGATCAATTTGCACAGAAGGATGCACCCAAATCTGATTTTTTTTTTTTTTGAATAGAGTGAATAATAATCATTACACTCAGAAACTCAAGTTTTCTGCATTGACAATATAAAAAAAATTTTTTTTTTTAATATGGCTTGCGGAAAATCTGTCAAACATAACAAAGATGAGGGACATAAAATTACACATAAGTTTTATCTCGATGATTTCAACCAGATACCTCTTACTAGTCAATCATTTAACTTTGATGTGAAGCTCTTTTCTTTTATCAGTTTGTTTCAAAGATTATTTTTAAAATGTTGCTCTTGGTTTATCTTGTTATTCATTGTTGGTTTTTTTCTCTTTGTTTTTCATTTTTTCCCTCCCCCCTGTTTTTAGCATGGATGTGGATGCCTGTGAGAAATTGGTTGAGACAAAAAAATTGTCCTGATTTGTTTTTAGATGGCATTGCCAATCAACTATTTTGCTCATATCTCTCTCCCCCACAGCCTGTTCTTATCATTTTCTGCAAAATATTTATTTGAATCCAGTTTTTCTCAAAATATCATTTTGTTTCTTTTTGCCCTCAAATGCTTAATATGTTTAGATGTTTATGCAGGCAAATCATAAAAAAATGTTAATGATTTTTTTGATCCAAGTCAACCATTTAATCACCACCCCGGTCACTACACTTCCGAGGTCTTTTCTCATTTTCAGTCTCTGCTGCAAATTTTTTTTTGCGACTTATTGTTTTTCCTCACACTATATAAGTCATTGTTTATTTTTCTTTCCCTCATTTTTTTTCTTGCAGCATGGATGCCTATGAGGAGTCAGTTGAAAAAGATGTCAAATCTTCCAATCTTAAAAGGAGACGAGACAAGCTGGGCCGGCTGTTTGCTGAAGAGAACAAAGCGTATGAGGTGAAAATTGCTGCTGGTTCTGTTTACTAATTGCTCACCAGATATTTAATACATATCTGAAAAATACTGGAACTTGTTAATATGTTTATACCCAGTGATTGAATGATCTTATCTGTACTTTGTTAAGCATGCAAATTAATTTTTTAAAAAAAGAGAGAAAAAAAAGCAAACCTTCCAAACCATAGCCAATACAAAAAAATTCTTTTTGTTCAATTGTACATTTGTGTTGAAAACAGTCAAAATGAGTTAAAAGTAGCATTTTGCACATTATAAAGTATTGAAATATCCTGAAATATACTTCTGTTAGATTTGCATCAGTAAAAACTCGGTACAGCATAGTAAATTCCAAGCCAAGATATGGGATTTTGAAAAAAAATTTTGACCAAAAAATATGTCAAAGAAGAAACAGAATTTTTTTTTTGTCTCAAATGCTCAATAGTGTTAAATGCCACATCTGACCATTAGGACTGGTCGCGGGGCATATTTTTTTTACCCTTTTCATAAATGCATGGAATTTTGTGTTTTGCATTTTGATTTGGCAAGTTTTTTTGCTCACAAATAGGCGGAGCTGAAGGGTATCTCCCGACCCAGCACATCACGCCTGGATGACATGAGGGCTCGGGCAGATGATCTGAAAAGTGCCAGAGAAGAAAAAAGGCAAAAGGCATGTCCAGTTCTTGACCTTTTTTTTTCATATATGGAGTGGAGTCCAGTTTTTCAAAAGTGCTCTAGAAATAGTATTCACTTAGGATTTTTCTGAAAATTCAAATAGTAGAATGCATTAAGCGAAATAAGAGGGAAAAAAAAACATGAAGAATCATAAAGCTCCAACGTAAAAAATACATAAAATTATTGAGCATGGTGAACCCAGAAGGCCTAGATGCTTTGTGAATCGGCCAAAAAAGATTGTGGATCAGTTTTATCTCAACATTGAGCATTTCAGTACATGATGGCTTTACTTACAATATGGTAGGGTTTTTTTTTTGTTTTTTTTTTTTTTTTAGATCTTCCTGATTGCTCTGGAAAATGTAACTCGTGTATATCTATGTGGCTTTTTAATCAATGAGTAATCAACCCATCCATTGTGAGCTCATCCTGAATATTGCAGTAATTTTCTAATGGATCATTCCAATCTATTTGCGAATGAAGTATTTGAAGTGCTGTGTGATTACAGGAGACATTCACTATTTTGGATTGAAACTTAGTTTTGAAGTGAGTGGTTTTTTTTTTTTTTTTTTGGTTGCCATTGTCAACTGCTGCTGTGGTTGTGACATGTAGGCCTCAATGTGTGTAATCTGAAAAAAAGGCTGATGAATAGTTTTTTCTTTGTTACTTATTTTTCTTAATACTTATTCCTTTCTCCCAATGTGTATTTCAGCTAGCGGAGGAAAAGCTGTATCAGCATTGGCGGGAAAATAACCCAGAGCTGCGTAAAGCTGAAGCACAACTCTTGCAGGAGCATGTGGTGGGCGAGTGGGGAGACCAGGTTGTTGAGAAGGAAGAGGTAAGAGGTTTGCTGTTACGGAGGGGAAAATATATATATTGGTTATTTTTTATAACTGTTTTGATTACTAGGAGTGGATGATCAAATTAGGACTTTTTTAGCTCATTTATGAAGTCTGCTAAGGTATACTTATGAAGATAGGGATAGCATTGATACCAGTTAGGAAGGACATTGAGGGACAGACAGAATAAAAAGTGGCCATAAATTTAGTGGCAGCCATAAATCTTGAACCCTTTCATTATTTCTAAGGTACCTTCATGATTTCAACATTTCAAATGTCAAAACATAACATAAATTGTGAAATAGGGAAGAAAAAGCTTTCTTTTTTTTATTTAGTTAGAAGTAAGGATCTTTTTATTTTCCCTGCAATTTAAATTTCTATAGTCATAAAACAGCTATGCTCAAAATGTGATTTAGTATGAATACATATTGCAGGTATTGTATGTAATAACAATGGAGATGTGCTTACTCCTGTCAGCAAGCTTGTGTTAACTTTCTGTCCATCCCACAGCGCTTGGAGTCGGCCAGGAGAGAGAATGAGGCGTTTGCTAGACAGATGGAGGAGGAGAGGCAGGCAGCTGTGCAACTGGAGAGGAGAAGGGAGGAGGAAAAACTGCGAGAAGAGAAGTCGCTGAGGGAAGTTCTTAGGGAACAGATGATCGAGTTCAAAACCAGAGAGGCTGAGGTGAGAGCACAATCATGTCTGTTATCATGGGAGGTTTAGAGCTCAAAACCAGAGAGGCTGAGGTGAGAGCACAATCATGTCTGTTATCATGGGAGGTTTAGAGCTTAAAACCAGAGAGGCTGAGGTGAGAGCACAATCATGTCTGTTATCATGGGAGGTTTAGAGCTCAAAACCAGAGAGGCTG
>BLXT01006675.1:1523097-1539290 GCA_019648995.1 Plakobranchus ocellatus | reverse complement strand
AAAAAAAAAAAAAAACAACTTAACCACTAGCTTAACTCACAGGGCCCTGGTCATTTCAAGGCTCGCCAGTTCTGGAAAACTGGCCATTTCAGACAGTTTTTAAAAAATTCTAGTGCTTTACTAAATTGTAGAACAAACTTCATTTTCACTGTGCATTTTTTGGTATTTCAGAGCTCTACAAATGTGTTGATTTTATTTCTTTTAGTGTTGTGGTTGATTTTTTACGATTTTTTAAAAATACCCTGCATTTCCCATTTTCGGAAAGCGTTTCCAGGCAGTAGAGACCCATAAGAAGCAGATCTACAAAATCTATAACCTGAGAAATATATTACATTTGGAATTAAATTTTGTCACCGATAATAAAAAAAATCATTTTATTGAAACTGCTTCTTTAGTCTAAATCTAAATCTATCTCATCCTGAATCATGAAATCTTTAATTTGACCGTTCACCTTCATGGGTCATTGGCGTGTGAGCAGAGTAGATCTAGAATTACAGAAACCCGATATGACGATTTATTGTTTTATTATCGTAACTAGACCTAGATTTTTCACTCGAAGTTCAAATTAATGTACATTCTAGAAAGAAATTTCAACCTCTGTCACTTCTTAGAATCTCTAGATCTAAATCTAGCCTAGATTCTAAATCTAGATCTAGATCTAGATGTAGAGTTCGAGATCGGATGGGCACTTAGGTTTGGGGACAAGAATTTTCGTTGAACAAAACCAACATTCTCGAAACGATAGGAGTGGAAATAATTTTCATTTTCATTATCTGATTCCAGCTCACATGGCTCAACATCACTCTCTTCAGCAAACTCAAAAGTATCAAACACAGAGCTATGATTCCGCTATTGTTTGGGTTGGAAACGAGTTCAGAATGACAGATCGACCGGTTCGGAGGTATACTTTGAATACTAAAAATAGGAGAAACGCAGCAAATCGGGTATCACCGTAAAGCTCGGAAATTCACGAAAACAGCCGAGAAAACCGGAAGTTTCTGTGACGTTGTTAACGTACTTTAAAAAATTCGCAAAGCCATGCCGAACATACTCGACATCAGGGCCCGGGCGCTACAAATAGCATGTCGATACCGTTCGACACCAGGGCCCGGTGAGTTAAACTTCGTGGCGAAATACAGTATAAAATTAAGACATTTTGTCGTTAGGTTCCTCTCCATGCCTTTAGGTTAAATTTTTAAATGTCTAGATCGTAGATGTATACCCTCCCTCTGTCTGGACAAGGGGAGATAAGCAACTGTCTTCTTTGCTAATCTAAAATGAGCAAAATGAACTTTGTGGAAAAAAAGAAAAACCAAAACGCACATCTCTGCTTTTTCTTCAGATACAGTCGACACTGCTTAAGTCGATTTTCATTCAAGTCGATCTTTTATCTTGGAACCACCCCTGTAGAAGACTTATTAAGAAGGGCCACCGCATAACTCGATTTTTATCTAAGTCGATCTTTTACTGTTCGGCGCCGGTCATCAAAGAGCGCTTTTTCTCCGATGTGCGTGATGCTAGCCCTATACTGTACAATTCACCCTGTGTTACATTTTCCATCGCTTTATTAGTCACAGGACGGGGCCACAGCGGGAAGTTTTATTTGTGTGTGTGTGTTTAGGGGGTAAGAGGAGGGAGGGTGTTGCTCATCACAGGCCAACAGTCTAGGCTGGAGGCAGGCCTTGTTCTAGATCTATTCACACTTATTACATCAGCGGCGACCCTTGTTTTGCCCTTGGCCGCGTTGGCTGGCTTTGTCTAAACTTCAAAGTGTTTCTTTCTCTCTCTCTTTCCTTCTAGCACTGGGGCAATGCGACTGTGAGTAGTGACGATCAAGCATGCCGATCATTTCCAAACAACGTATGTGTGCCTGTGTGTGTTGTGGAGGGAGCCAGTGGCCAGCTGGCTTTGTTGGGAGGTGCGCGCAGTACTTGTTGAACAATTAGACTTGTCTCTCTCGGTCTAGTCAATGTTAGTCCCTTGTAATTTTCCCTTTACCCCTCCCGAAACCATTACACCTCCTCCCCTTTTCCTCAATTGAAGAACAAAGCCCTTAGGGCCTAAAAAATTTCCACTGTAGCCAACACAATATTTGAACTGATTTAGATCGTAGATACAATCTTCAAACATGTACACTCCCAGCTTCATTCGATCTAAGGCTAGAAGAAAAGGTTAATAGAAGGCCATCACTTGGGCGTATTATAAACCATATTGAGACATAGTTCTACATAGGAAACTTAGAGCAAGGTGACCAGACTTTGCCACTAACACGTAAAATCAAACTGATTTACGAACTGAAAAAAAAAAGGACGGTAGCAAACAAAAAAAATGAATAAAACAAAACAAACAAACGAAATTTCGACGACAACAATAATAAAAATCAGAAGGGTGTTTCAACGAATTTGGCGTACTTGTGAATACTGTTTAGACACCAGTGAAGAAGATGCATTTCCAGACATTTGGGCACCACGATGTTAAGAAGACCAATCACAACATGATGATATTGAGAAGCTCGGTTAGTTCAGTTTACACTCAGCAGAGCCTCAAACGTCCCATTTAATAGTTTAGTAATGGATATAAAAATATATGAATCTGTGAGCGATTTTGGTAAAGGAAACTGGGGTTCTGCAACCCCCCCCCCCCCAAAAAAAAAAAAAGGAAAGAAAAAAATATATATGTAGTTATGTATAGAAATATAAAGAAAGAGAGAGAGAGAGAGTGTGTGTGTGTGTTTGTTGGTACTTCAATCAAGGGAGATAACTAAAAAAATCACGTAAATCGATTTTTTATGTAAGTCGATCTTTTTAATTATGTCCCTTGGACATCGACTTAAGCAGTGTTGACTGTACTGACATTTGGCTAGGTTTAATCATTTGCATCACATAAATGGGTTTGTCATCCGAACATCTATGCCATAGATTCGCTGGCACAGTGGTTAACAAGTTGTCCTTAACATTTTTAGCCATTTTTCTTTTGCTTTAGACTTTAAAAAATTTTTTTTTTTGCGTGGGACTTTTATGTTTTATGTGTATGTGGTATTTCCCTTACAAAAGTGATTTGAAGCTTTCAGGCCATACATCAAGCTAGGGTGAAGGTGACGGGATTCAAACTTACAACCAAAGGTTCTTGCAAACCAAAGGACAGCTTTGCTATTCACTGCGCCACCAGCGCCTCCTTCTCTTGTGCAGGTTTCAAGCCTGGGGTTACCCAAGAGTAAAAATGCCTGATACAGGGATGCCAGTGGCCTCTGACAAAAAGCAGGAACTTATACAGTAATAAATAGTTTTCTCAAAGCTGTGGTTGAAGTATAATTGACTTTTAAGTCATAAAAATAAGGCAAAAAATCGGAAATCCTGTTTAAATCTGAAAACTGGCATCGCCTCTGATATAATAATGCATGGGCTGAGACACAAAGACATTCACCGATCACAACTAAGACTAAGAGTTGTTGCTGTAACAAAGCTTGTTGAATTCACTGTGAATCTTTTACTTGTATTGTCATTCACATTTTTTTGCCTTTCTCATATTCTCGTTAATAGCTTACTCAGTTTTTGAGAATAAATTGTTTAAGCATGTGATATTGTTCACTATTACAATGATGCACGAAATGGTGAACTGGGATGTTGAATGAAATAATAATTTAAATTAATTTACTGCCATTCTGTAACAAACATTATACTAGACGTATTTCTATTATAAAAAACTGGGGTAGAGATAAAAAGGAATGAAAAAACCAGGAAAGGTCACAGTTCATAATATTATTAATAATGTATTTGCTGTACTCTCTCAGTGTTAGTTTTTAAATATACACCTTTGTATAAAATGTTCTATGTACAACCATGAGCAAAAAATTTCTTTAAATCTGTTCTTCTTTGTGTCAAATAAACTGCTATTTTCTGTATCAAAAGTGGCGTACTTGCTTTTTTCTTTAGTTTTTTTGTGTGCATGTGTATAGCCACAACTAGGTGATTTCAGGCTTTAGACCCTCCATCAAGCTAGGGCTTGAAGCTGTGACATAAGCATCCCTGCAGATTTCAGGCCAGGTTTGCTCTACCCTGTGCCACCAACACCATCTATCTTCATTGTTAAGATTGAACCAAAGACTGTGAAAGAGTCCTGCACAATTTTTGGTGGAGGATACATCTAGTGCCATATTCAGAAATAGAATAAAATAGTGATCAGAAGGTCAGGAGATCATAGTGGTTCTACCAGATTGATTAAAACTACGCAAGTATGTTGATACTAATACTTAGACTTATGCCAAATTCACGCCGACATCCACAGGGACCATTCTGTTGCAAGTTCGAGCCCTGCTACTGACGCCCTGGACAGATGAAGGCTCAAAAGCCTGAGATCATCTTAATGTGGACAGGCTATATATAGACAAAACCAAACTAAACCTTAAACTTGTAATGTTATGGCTAGTATGGGTACATAATCATTATACAGCCTAAAGTACACACTGCTCTCCGAGTTACAAGATAAGTTGGTAGCTGGCTTTAAGAATTATACACACCAGCTCATGCCCTAGTTCTTAATCTTACTAATGGTGAAAAAATGTTAATTGACATGGTTAATTTCGTAACGGCTTTACACCATATCTGATTTAAACAGAGTATGTGGGGGAAGGGGGTTGGGACAGTTAGTAAGACAGTGAAAAATGGCTAAAGCAGTTTGGTAGATCTGTCTTGATAATGAGTATCTATGTAGATCCTTATAAAATAAAGCTTACATGCATAGACAAATAACTCAAGCTACCTCTCCTCCCCCAAATTAAAGCACAATGAAACAATATAGTATTGATGTAGAGACATTTCGCCTTTTGGCGTCTTCAGTTTGAAAATAACAAAAAAATTGATAGTGGCAACTATAGCGGCAAAACTACAAGCACAGTGATAACTCAAGTGAGATTATGATATACCGGTTGATTAACTGTTAGTAGTGTTAGTAGCAGTTCATCATAAATATGTGAATTGAAAAAAAAAAAAAGCATTTCGATCTAGCGAGGCAGGTAAAAAATGGAACGGGTTAAAGTCAAATGAGGCAAAAACAATGTATGTACGTGTATAATATATGTATCTTCATAATATATATATATATCTATATCTCTCTGTGTGTATGTGTGTGTGTATATGATTACAAAAAGCATACTACATGTATACTCACACAAATAGTACAGTATAACGTTAAACACTTGCATAACTGCACAATATACCACACACATTCATATGTACATTGCAACATACATATTTTTTTTTATTACTCGTGAAAGCATCAGATCGGCAGATGTAGATCCTTAAGTGTCATGAATTGTTTTTTTTACCATTCTTTTTCCAATATAGGTCGAAATTTGCCAATGAAACTTGCCAATTTTTTGCCAGCACTATTATTTTTAAAATGGACAAAAATAAAATAGGAAAGTCAGTTCTATAATTTTATTTGAATAAAGGGCGTTAATTGGACTGATGAAATAATAATAACTTTTTTTTTTAATTTAGAAAAATTTTAAACCCAAAATAATTATACTCTCTCTCTTTTCTCTCTCTATTAGTATAAAATCTTACAACCTATCATTTTAAGTTTGCGACATACAGTTTATCTTTATTGTAGTAGTAAAAGTAATAGTAATAGTAGTAGTAGTAGCAGTCCTAGTAGTGGTAGTAGTAGTAGTAGTAGTAATAGTAGTAATAGTAGTAGTAGTAGTTGTTGCAGTAGTAGTAGTAGTAGCAGCAGCAGCTGCAGCAGCAACAGCAGCAGCAACAGCAGTACATACAGTGTTGTTTTTTTTTTTTAAATCATTATTAATATTTCAACACATTCAACAAAACATCTTAAACAAAGATCTTCTGATGCCTGATAATTTATTTTCATCGGTAGTGATGATGATGCTTATTAATATTATGATTGTTTAATATTAATAGATAGAAAAAAATAACAACAATAGTGTTACAGTGGAGCTCAGCTACAACGGGACCTTGCATGAAACGGGACGTTGACACAAGCCTGTTATTTTCCCATATCCTTTATATTGTATTTTCGCTAGAACGGCATCTACAACATGATAAGCTTGCCTGCAGCAGGACCCAGCTTCATATAAAGGCATAAGCCTATGCCTATACATAGATTGGTGAAACAGACTATAGCTCGGGAATATCTAAATTAACATCGGTATTGATACAAGGGAGATAAAGCCATGATCTGTTTCAGTACAAATGTACTTTCATTCAAAATATTAGCCATTGAACACCTTGTGCATTGGGGGTGAAAGAGAATGATGTAATGCCGGCGACTTGGATTGGCAAAAAAAGGCATGGGACTGAGTGGTGAATCATGATATGGTCAGCCGTAGGCTAGCAAGAGGCGTGTGTGACTGTGACTGTCAGTGTGTGTGATTGGTACTACTGGTAGTGAAAGAGACTGGGTTTGGGGCTGATGAGGAAAAGAGTGGGGGCATTCAACTTTTCAAGTCCGCAGGGTGTGATTATTTTGTTCAATACCTACATAGATCTCAATTAGGCCTACACCGTTGTGGTTGTCACTCACTGACTCGGTAAACAAAGAAAGCATCAATCTATTGTAAGTCCAGTGTGTTGCGAAATTGCCTATTATCTCTCAGTCTTGCTTGGACGCTCGCAAGCTAGACTCAATTTCTAATCCTACGTCTGATTGCTGTCTTAGCCTGTGTTCATCCAGCATGGAATCAAGAAAAGGAAAATATTTTTCTTTGGAATTAAAGGCCAAAATCATTGAGGAGGTGGAGAGGAAAGTAAAGTCAAAGGCCCGGATCTGTCGAGATAATCAGATTTCGTCAGGAACACTTTATACATTCTTGAAAGACAAGGATGCTATCATGTCAGCCCTCACCAAAAGCGACTTTCAACCTGCTCAGAAGTGACTGAAAACAACAGGCTGTGAGGAATTGGATCACTGTTTGCAAACTTGGTTTAACCAAGCACGTGAACACCAATTTCTGGACCCGCTTCAATACATAATGTAGCCTACCACTCCTTCTAACAAAAATTTTAAAAAGGGAAGAAAAACACCATGCAAAAGAAATATTCACAAGAGAAAAACCCCACAAACCAAAAATTACAGTCAGACAAAAACAAATCACACGAACACAATGCAACAAAATAATATAATACGATGCACACAAGGGTCACGTTTTATAGCCGCTTATTAGAGGGAGATAATTTTAGTAAGGTGCCGTTTTCATGGATTACCTTCCTTTTATTTTTACAACGGGACTGTGCACCATGCCCTTATGGGTCCCGTTGTAGCCAAGTTCCACTGTAATTATTTTGATAATAATAATTCATAGAAACAATAATAAATGCATTGTGAATGCAATAATTATAAATGTAATGTGAATCGCAATAATGATACATGTACTGGAATAAGTTGTTCAAATTACAACAATCAGATTAAGAATGTGTTTGATTAAAAAAAAAAAATGCTCATTTCGAGATAGCAGAATAAGCTTAGTTAGGAACACAGTGCATTAACGAGCCACTTTTGTACTCATATTGTTACGTGTTTCCAGTATTGCCCAACGTGAATGTAAGATTTCATAATTTAGCCTTTATCGTCTTCTTGAAATTTCGTCTGGAACAGACATTGGCGTTATCAGTCCTCCTATCAGACGATTATCAATCTCAGTTAACCTTACAAAGCTGTTGAGTTAACCATTCCCTTAGGATTCATGAGTTAAGACTTTCTGTTGTGTAGAGGATTGAAAGTCTGAATATTCTAATCCATTCTGCTATTATGGGACATGAAAAAGTATGGAGGTATAGGTATTACTCTGATTGATCCAATCAGATCACAGATCTTGGGTCATGTGAGGTGTGAAGAAGGCTAATGTATGTATCCATCAGCAAAACTAAAAATTGACCTTGCACTTTATTGTATTGATCCACAGGGAAGACAGTCTGAGTCAGTTTGTGTAGACTGGTATGCTTTCTTGGGCTTTAAGATTCGATTACATAGCAATTTATTTATTTATGGACTTTGATATTATTTATAAATCTTTCGACCGTTGCCGTTTGATACAAATAGTCTAAAAATGGAATGCCTTACTATTGGAAACATACATTACATATGAAGGATCTAAAGATCAGTACATTTATACTTATAGACAAACTCGTCAAAACTAGATGTGTGCAAATATGAAAAAATACACAAGAAATATCTTTAGACAAATGATAAAGATCAGCAGGCCTGCAATTCAGACCACTTGCTCAAACCAGATGCGTGCATATAAATAATTTAAACAATCGTACACATGAAAGATATTTAGACAACTGTATTTTAAAGATCAGTACAATTCAAATGACTTGCCAAAACTAGATGCGTGCATTTATTTAAAAAAAAAACTACACACAAAAGATCTGTAGACAGATGTGAAGGAATAAAGAAAAGAGAGGAAGCAAAAGCGAAAAACAATACAACAAAAGGGAATTTTAAAAGATATTGGGAAAAGACAAGTCGCATGACAATGAAATAGAGCCATTATAATAATTTATGGACAATGAGGAAAAATGAAGTGGGAAGAAATTTTGAAATTTCTATATAAATATTTATAGTAATGATATTTAGAAAAAGCATCAGAGATCAGGAATAGAAACAAGGTAGGCATTTGCTGATAATCAGCAACTTAGCTTGCACCTCGATTAGTCCGCGGTTATTGGAGAGTGAAGACCCCTACGAATCCAGACCTTTAGGCTTGGCGGGCAGTATAGCCTGTCATTATATCTTTGTCTTTCAATCTTTCAAACATAGCTTCCGGCATTACAACGTGTATCACAGGCGATACATAATCGTATATGGAAAAGGAGGGAAGTGAATGTTCGATCATAACAACTTTGTTGAAAACCCCCGCTAGATTTGCATTCATTGGGTTAGATTGTTGCTGCTGTCCTTGGAATTGTGCTTTTTTTTCCAATGCTAAGAAAACCACGAGAAGTTCATCATTTACAAGTACAGCTCCACATAGTTGGTTGTGACGTGACCAGGTCTCATCCCAAATTGTCAGTTCGTAGATCAGCTTGAAATTTTTAATATTTTGGCAGTGGCGGATCCTCCACAGGCTTCCATTTTCTTCCAAAACAAACACTTCCTTGTCCTTTCTCAGTGTGACAAAATCAACGTCACTTGAAATGCTCAGTTGAGTTGAGATACGTGTTGACATTCCAGAGAAAGTATCGAAGAATATTATGGACACTCCGTCATGGGACATACAGAACATAACTAGTGTGTTCTCTATGCTTGATATCTGCATAATTTGTTCTTGCTTATCCAGGTTGAGCGATCCTACTTGATGGTAGGACAATTCTTCATCTGAGAGTGAGTGGAGACTATGAAAGCTAAGTCTGTTCACGACTGCTCTGCCATTTTCTTCTTTACAGCAAGTATAAAGTGAATCACCTATGACGCAGAGGCGGGACTTTAAGGTTTCATGTGACCTTAGAGTTTGCTCCACATTTGCCCCAACGAAATATATTTTTACACCTCCGTCATTTTTAAAGGTGTATATTTTATCATCACGAGAAACAATTTGGAGAGAGATGTCTTCCGAGAAATCTTCAGAAAGCTTTATTTCTATCGTCTGTTTTGTTTGGAGATTCAATGCAAATAAATAGTTATGAAATCGATCGACATAATGTCTAACGTTATAAACTTTACGGTACCGTTGTATCACAACACACAATAAAGAGTTTACCAATTTGCTCTGTATTCTCTGCACATTTGAGGGAGGACACCACTCTTGTAGTAGATACGTCTGTGCATGATATCGCAGTATCCTCTCCACGAGAGCTACACACCTGGCATCAGCACGGATGAGGGGATGGAAGAAAAGTCTCTCACCCAAGAAACGTCTGCTAATTAGAAAATACCTAGTGCACTCGAGGAGATCCGCCAGTTGTTGCACTCGTGTCACACCTGGTCTGGGAGCCTGGTACGGCTTGTTCAACTCACAGTCAGGGTTTCCCATCACGTTTTCTGCCACCTTCGGTTGATCTGATGCGACATCAACAGTTTGCACCGTGACACAGCTCTCCGCACATTGATCTTCAGATGTGGCACCATGTGTGCCATCAATGCTCCCGGCATGTGGATCATTTTCTGCCCATTGTAACAAAGTCTCAATAAGATCGTCTTCATGTGCCAGATTCAACTTGTCACTACATATCAAATATTTCATGTCCTCCGCATCAAGTCTGTTGAAATCGCTAGAACCCCGGAGGTGAACAAAATTATCTGCGATTAAGTCCAGCATATGACAACGATAATTTTCACAAAGCAGTTTCACCTGAAAGAAGAATTCGAAGCAATTGTCGCATCTTAAGACAGTTTCGAAGAATTCCTCGCATTCTTTTATGACCTGAGCTATTAGGAGCATATGCGCTGCTCTCCATATGTCTGGAAGGTTTTCCTCTGTGAGCTCAATCTCTCCAGTGTACATACAGGTCAAAATGGTGGAAAATATGTTTTTGTCTATCGCCTTCAAAGTGATTTTTCTCTCACAATCTTCTCTCAAACCACAAGTGAAAGCTGCTTTAAAAAAGTCTGAAGCAGCAGCTAGTATGGAGCGATGGCATTTGAACTCCGTTGTGCCCACAACAACTGTGACATCGGTGAGGATGGAGCTGTCTTTGTAAACACCAAAATCTGGCACGATATGTATATCTCTATGGCCAGCACTGCTGATGTCAGGGCAAGGTGTGGCGCCCTGCATGTCCGACAACTCCTGATAAAAATAGAGTATACAACACAGTGATAAAAGCAAAATATACAACACAGTGATAAAAAGTGACACTATTATATAACCCATCGGCTTTGCATGGTTACAGGCCTATAAGAACATTACTAGAGGATGGGCCCTCTCCTACTGCAACAAATACCGTGGAAACCTGATATAACAGGGATGGTGGGACCAGAGCAATACTCCTATTATACCAGATCCCTGATCAGAATTGCAAAGGAAGTAAGAGTTTATGGACAAATCCAGCAATTTTTTGTTGAAAGCCTGGATGATTTCATACTCTTCGTAAACTGAAAGGTTTTTCCTCGTGCGTTTGACGTTGTTGGTCATAATGATAAGACATGTGTATCTGGTCTTATTGGGTAGATCTAGATTATGTTGTTTTTTGTTTATTAGGCTAAATTTTTTTTGTTCATTTGTGTGCCTGCAATTAACCATAAACTGCTGAAAAATGAAGTCGAAGATGTAGGGATTTAAAAATTTAAATCTCAACTAAAATAACATCTAGATCTAGATTTATTTTATCCGTATTATATCATCATAAAAGATCACATAGATGATTTCAGATACCATCAATAAGTCTCTAAATAACTAAATCTAGTAGTTGTGGATTAAAATAAAAATAAAATACAGGCATATATGGAGGTTTTACATAAAAATGCTACAGTATAACAAAAAAAAAAAAAATCACATATATTGCTAGAAAAATACATGTATGCCTTTTATACTCTTACGATTGAAATTAAGAACCACTTTCTAATGGTGCATCCTTTGTCTTTAAAAGCAGATAAATTGTTTTCAAATCAAGGATTATTCTTCTGATCTTGCAGATGACAAATCATTGATATTTATTTTTTAACTTATTTTTCTATCACAGAGATCTAGTTAGGGTATCTGTGTAAAAAGACAATTCGTTTTTCCCCTTAGTACACGGTATGGCCAATGTGGGCTTACTGAAGTTTATATGGTAATTCATTTTAGTACAGCTGTGCTTACTGTCTATGGTGGTTTCTTTTTATTTGGCATTAATTAGTTTTTAAGCCTACTGAGATGCTGTAAAGAAAGCCATTCAGTTTTGCAGGGATGAATTAAACAAGAAAAATTGACAATGAATTAGTGCCTCTGGTTTTACAACTTTTTAAATACATTATAAATGTTACGTTTTAGAATTCATTGCTGAGATGATATGAATAATGTCACATTAAAGTAACTTTTTAAATCTAAGCTGTGTTTACATGATTTTATTTTAAAAAATCACACCTTTTTTATGTATTGCCAGACTTTATTCTTTTTTTTCAAATTAAATTTATTGTATTTTAAAAAAATTACGATGTGTTTTGTCCTTGGCTTCAGTGAACATTAATTTTTTTTTTAGGTCTTAAGAATAGATTGAAAAATGCATTTTGAGAAGCTAGCAAAAGTGAACAAAATGGCAATATTGAATTAATTGAATATTACTTTCCCTGTTTTTTTTTATTGCACATACATTCGAAACCTCAAAAGCCGAAGTCCGATTATTCGAATTTCTCATAAACCAAAGTATTTGCGATCTGAGGTTTTTATTTTCTTCTTTGGCTTTGTAAAGTTCGAACTTATTATTCGAAGTCGAAGACAGTCGATTCTCATAATTCGAAGCCCACACCGCCACAAACCACAAAAATAAAAAAAAAAAAATGTTTCCCTTCCACCATCCCCAAAACAATGCCAATCACCGTTTCAACAAAGCGGGCCTACTCCAGGGAGTGCCAGTAACAAGAAGTGATAGGGGAGGGCTCAAACTTGCGTGAGAGGAGGGAAGTGGGGTGCCGAATGCAGGCCTAGAGCGGGCACACGAACTGCCAGTGCCACACAGTGCCAGATCAGCACTGCTGACTTTAAAAAAGTTTATCATCGAGCAAGGCACTGATGACATGCGCAGCTCATATTTTTCACTTGAATTTTTATTTGAAGACCATGTTGTGAGGAGAGCCAGGCAGACTGTCATCACTGACCACTTCAAGAATAAAGCTGCCAACTAAGCCAAATAGTCAATACAACCACGGCCCTTTTCAGGGCCAATAAACAAACACACAAACAAGGCAAATTGTCAATACAACCACGGCTCTTTTCAGGGCAAGAATAATAAACAAACAAAAAGGGGAAATGGGTTTGGGGTCCATGAGTATTAAAGCAGGAGAGATCCGTTGTTTTCGTTAAATTTTTATCAAAGGGAAGTAACCCGGTGATAATTAGTGGTGTTTTAGACCCCCGAATTCTGCCCCTTTTAATAATTCGAAGTCTTATAATCCAAAGTTTTGGTCCATTCCCATGTACTTCAAATTATGAGATTTCCACTGTATATTTATTTCTTCAGGCTAAGATGCTTGAAAGGAAAAATAATGAAATCAGAGCTTCCAGATAGTCTACAATTGTTTGAGTCACATGTGGGCTTTATCTTTTTTCATCTCAATTTAAAGTCATTTTTAACCATTTTAAGTAGAAATCATTGGACACTTTTGTTTTAAGTCTTACAGTCTGGATATTGACTTTAAAGAAGCATTGAATTGAAAAATTATGTTTAGCATTTGCTCCCCCATACGGTAAAAGAATGTATGTCATTCTAATGAAGTTGCAGATTTACGTACCTCAGCCATTATTATAAATCAAAACCCAAAACAAGAAGGGCTTACAGAAGTCTCTTTTGTCTATGCAGAATTTTCATGAACACGCCATAAACTTTCTGCTCATAAACTATAATAATGTCAATTTATCTTTTCAATTAATTAAAATTTAGGATTTTGATAATTGCATTCAGTCATCTACTGATCTACATCTATAGCTCAAGTCTTTTAAGGATCAGCTGCGACAAAAGTTGAGGGATAAAAGTTAATTCATAACTCATGAGACAAAAAGTTGAATCATCTTAACTTTAAATTTAGGGCAACATAGTTTTACTTTGGTTCAAGCTGATTTTCTGTTTAAAGGGGCATAAAATGAAAGCTTTATAACATTCTGGCCAAAATAATCGTCTTGGTTAAACCATTTTTTGTTAAAAGAGATTTTACTATTTCTAATGTTTTTTGCTTTTTCTTTTTCTTTTTTGGAAGATAGCGTTTAGTGGGGCATAACCTATCATATAAAGTGGTTGTAGTCTCTAAAATAAGGCAAGATGAAAACTTTTGATTACTTCTTTTCCTTAAATGCAGGACACTCCATTAATCATTACTCATTAATGTGGCTTTGACTATGACTACACTGCAATCAATACTACCTTGAGTATTTATGGTTACATCAAACATTAAACTAGGATTTGTTTTGCAAAAATTTTACCAGTAAAAAAATGTTATTTCTTTTACATAGTCCTGATTAACTTTGATCATATCAATGTCTTTTTGACACAAAACGACAACTAAAACAGGCTTCACAGTAATTTTCTAATGGACAAAATATGGAAACATCAAAAAGAACGCAATGAATTCAGATGTAGCTGTCAATTCTTTGCTTTTTCTTAAGAACAGTCTAGTAATGATTTTTAAACAATCTAGCTTTGAAAGAATTTGTAATGAATAAGCTATTAATTCAGATATATATATATTATATAATAATAAGCATGTTTGCCTGTCAAATTGACAGGAAAGGGAAAGATATTTTTAAGCATATAAATCAAGGTTTGCCTTAACTTATATGCTGAAGAATGTCTTAGGATATTGCTGCTTGCAACTTTAAGCAGATTTCTCAGAACCTGAACAGGAACATAATCTAGCTAACTTGGGTAGGCCTATGCAGTAATCAAACAAAATACAAAGAAATTTTTTTTTTTTTTTAAAGTGAAAATTCATGAACTAAAATGTAAACAAAAAAAGTAGCCACCTGAAACGTAGCCTTATTCCAGAGTATTTCTTGATTGAGATTGAATGATTATTGTAGCCAGGCAAAACCCTGACATTCTTTCACAAATGAAGTGAAAATCCCAGAACAAAAACATAAATTAAACGAAGGTGCTTTGCATAAAGCAGTCTTAATAAGGTTTAATTTTTAACTGATGATCATTTGATGTCAACTATGAATGAGTTTGCGTTGTAAATTTTGAATGGCTTGAGACCTGCAATAATTAATCGAATATTAATCTAGCAGCTGCTATGATTCATTTAGTATTATGCCCTACGAACGAGATGTCATATCATATAAGTTATCCTTCACTGAGAACAAAAGTAAACCATATGACATTTTTGTTATGTGACGAAACCTCAATTCAATTTATCCTTGTCTGAGCAGGAGTTGAGGTCTTGACTTGGATGGAGACAGTTTCAGCAAATAAAGATTGTCCTTTTGCATGTTTTGAAAGAAATCCTACCGTCCAATTTTAAAAATAGTGGGGCTTTAAGTCTATTAAAACAGAGATAAGTCTGAATTAACTTCTGAACAAAACAGGGAAGATGAAATACTTTGGAAATGAAATGAAGCACAAACGTATTCATGAAGGCATGGTACCTGGAAAAAAGGAAAACATGTCGCCTTAAAAGACAAAACACCTTGGAATGAAAGAAGAGGCGGTGAAAGTTCATCATCAAGATATAATTTAAAGAACTACATTTTGTGGCAAGTCACTGTGATAATTGAAATGGGATGAAATACTTTCAAAATAAAAAAGGCACTAATGTATAAGGAAAAACATTCATGAATGCTTGGTATCAATAAAAAGGAGAACAGGTCACCCAAAAAGAAGACAGAACACCCACGAATGGAAGAAGCAGAGGTGGAGAAAGCTAGATCTAGTAATCAAGATTCTGATTTTGCCTCCATTCACTGTGATAATTTAAATGTAGGCCTTTACAAAAAATACCACCACCTAAATTTCACTCTTGTGATAAACAAACGGAAAGCTTGAAACACAATTTTGCTATCCAGGTCTAAATCTAGAGTATTAGCTTTACTATGGGGATTACAGTATAATGTAAGAGTAGTTCAATAATTTCAAGATACGATAAAAAATAAGTATCGCCCCAAAATGTTGGGTAGACAGTTTGTATTCAAGATCTTCCTTTTTTAAGAATTCATTCAATAATTAAAATTTTGCCACGATTAAAGTTTGGTCTAAGTAAAACCTCCCACCACCAAATGTTCACTACTACAGCTATAGTCTTGATCCAGCCACCTATGAGAACAGTTCTGTTATCTTCACGTTGGCAAGACTCTTATTACTTTGCGGCGCCAGGGTAAGTGCCGCTAAACACATTATTTGGATTTAGATCTAGATCTAGGGCCTAGATCTATATATATCTAGATTCTTGATCTAGTTTAAAACTGTACTCTAGGATCCATTAAAATACTTGTATTCTAGATTTAAAATCAAACCTAGATCTAGATTTTCATCTAATCTAGATGGAACAGTCTCTAAATATCTAGAATCTATCTTGAGTCTAGGCCGAATTTCGATAGCCCAACTCAC
>BLXT01006675.1:1122005-1138825 GCA_019648995.1 Plakobranchus ocellatus | reverse complement strand
GATTCTCATTCATGTCCACTTGAAATAAATCTTTGCTGGATAGAATGTAGTTAATTTTCCATTTTAATATGCCTTAATATTGGAGGGCCAAAATCTTGGACCAAGTCTTTGAAAAACAAACAAAACTTTGGGGAAATTTGTATAAAAACCTGACATAAAACACGCTCAGTACCCACCAAATTTGCTAAAAATGCAACCATCTATAACATCTTTTCTTGTATTAGGCATAGTTGATTTGGTTCCAAATAAAAATGGATTGGATCAGATCTATGTAAAAAAAAAAGAATCAACTGCCACTTCCTGTATTGAGCCAGCCACTCCCCGCTGCCTCATATATCGACAGGGACACAAAGAGTTATAATATTATAACTGAAAGTTGCTTGAAGTCTTTGATATTTACAGGATACAAGTGCTCTCGTGTGGATCAACGATCAAAGTATCTATCAAACCAGACTCACCCAAATGGAACAGATGATACGTGCATCAATTCATTTTTTGCTTGATAAAAAAAAAAAGCTGTAACTATTAATCACATTTTAAAAGCTGTAGGAATCTTTCAGACAAAACAATCATCATACCTGAAACTGTCTGAAAATTAGATCTGGGTTGAAATAGATTTGAAAAGGGCTTATGATGTCCAATTGCTGAAATACATAAAAAAAAAAAAGAATTTTTCAATTTTCACATTAACAAATGCCTCTATGCAAAAGATACACATATACTTTTGTCGTTTTAAAGTTAAAGTTATACATAAAATAGCCTTCTGTTGAAATCTTAATAGGATTAAGATTGTTCATATCAAATAGTAAATTAAATGTATAATATAACTCTTCTCATCTTCTTTGCGTTCTTGCAACATTGGCACATCACATTTGCAATACGGTTGCCTTGGCACACTCGGCCGTCCTGGTCAGGTCTTTCGCTAAGTTTGGACATGTCTGTAAGATATGTTCAAATGATTGGGGCCCTTGTCCACATTGGCAGATGAGTTTGGTTTACATGTTATGTTATGCCCTGTTCTGAGCCAAAAGATGATTGTTTGTTCCTCTCTGTTCAAAGTGTGGTATTGGTCATGTATACTGAAGGCTGGATGTTGTTTTGTCCACCTGGTCCTGACTGCTGCCTTGATGTATATCATTTCTGTTATGTTTTGCCGCATTGAGCTTCCCTGTTTTGCGAGTGTATCTGTGCTTTCATTCCTGGAATCTGGCAATGGCCAGGGATCCATTGTAAGACTGTTCTTGGTGACAGCTAAATGCTATATCTATGAGCAGCTTCCAGAGGTGTGGGTGAGCTGCCTTTTTTGTGTTTTGGAGTGTTTGGAGAACAGATTTTGTGTCTGTTAGGAAAACTATTTGAGAAAACATCACGTCCTTTGTTCACCACTGAAAAAAGTTTAGCTTTGGAACAAATGAGATATATAATATTTTCATAAATATTGATGGGAAAGCACAAAAAATGTATAGCTTTCTAAAACTTGAATGAAACTTTAAAAAAAATGAGAGACTAAAACTAGGCCTATGTAGGCCTTGATTTAGATCTGAAGTAAGAAATACACTGATTTGGATCAAAGTGTGTATTCGGACACTGGTCCGCATAATTATTTTTCTTTATTCGGACACGGACCATTCTGTGACATCACGACTTATTTATTTTTAGACCACAATGCATCATTTTTTGAGGAGGCATGTTTATCGGTTACCCGTTTTCACAATTTCCAAGAAGTATTTTTCCCTCTCGTTTTGAGCGCGTTCACCCTGGAGAAGGGTCATATTTTTTCGTGCTTTATAAAATTTGAAACAGCATCGACAAATTTATCCAGGATTCTAAATTTTCCTCTTCAAAAGATCAAACGAATCTGTCTCTTTTGCATCCCGGCCAGGTGGAGGGCCTAGAAGCCTAGAAGCCTATTGCATGGACTGCAGAAACAAAACATCACTCTCATTATCATCATCCAACCTCCATAGTTCACTCCTTCTCTCTCTCTCTCTCTCATTCACTTTCTCGATAACGACGAAGCATAAATGAATAAACGTACGACTTCACTTTATTTTGAAATAGAATAATTGAGAATAACATGACGTATCGATATAATACAATTTTTCAACTGCTCCTGTGTACCATTTCTAGATCCAATAAATGAAGCTCTTTGTTTTTAAATTAAATCCAATTATATATTAAATTTTTTTTTAAGTCTTTCTTTACTCTCTTTTTTTAATTGAGGGAAGGAACTAAAGGGAAGTACTTGTGCTCAATTTTCTGTAATATTTTTCTCTTAATTGTTTTCTACTTTATATCATTCATATATATATATCATTTTAAAGTATAAAATTGAAGATTACAGTGTTTTTCAACTCTAAAAAAGTTTGATGTCTGTGTAGTAAACAGGTAGATCTATTTAAGTCTTTGTTTTTGTTCGTAAAGCATACATAAAATGAATGATTTTGTCCACAGATTTAAGTTTTAAATTTTTTTTAAAAATTGTTTTTAAACCTATTTTTATCTTTTTTTTTCTTTGAAATTGCAAATTAGCTAATTATTTGATTGAACTGGATGACTTATAAGAGTAAAAAATAATTACAGTTTTTAATCAATCTAAATCTAGTTTATACTAGATCTAGATCCAACAGGTGATTGATGCGACGATATATCGAAGGCTTTGATCCACTAACTACTGAATTTTCGGCGTTTTGTTAGATCTGCCACACAAATCGGATTAAATCAATTATTCGACATAAAATGTCAATGCAACGCAATTTTAACTTGTGTGGAGATAATTACATCATTCGCCCATGATTCGGGGTCAAACCAAGCCTATCGCCAATGTTAGAAATCTCCAATGTTTTTTAGGCATGACAGCTTGAAATTATATGAAGTTTGCTCATATTTTGATTCGATGAAAAAACTTGTCACAAATCAAAACAATGGGTGTTGATAAACTTGTGAATGTAAGCAAAAAGGCAAATCTGCGCATCGGTTGATTAAAAAGCGAATAAATCTGTGTAAGATGTAAGAAATCGTAAGCCAGACATTATCGGTGAATCTTGTAATACCTAGTCGGGATGGATTTGAACAATCTACACTTAAATTACGTGTTTCGATGTCCTCTTTCGATATTTCACGCCAATTCCCAGCAACAGGGGCCTGGAACATGTATTTTGGTGTGTCCCTGGGCCTGATACCCGCAAATGCATGAGTGTTACATAAACAACCAAAACACATTAACGACACATCCAATTAATACCATATTTGGACATAATGTGTTTTATTCATGTTATATTAACCTTAAACGGTCGCCATTAAAAAGTTGAGTTTGATGGGACTGAAGGTCTACAGGGATTCATCCCTGAGTAAATTTACTATGAAATAACAAATTCACACAAAATCGCTGCTTGGGCTGCATCCCCTTTGCTAATTTGTCCATCAAAGAAAAAATCATATGAAATGAACAATAATTATTTTAAGGCTGCTTGAAGTTTTTTTTTTGTTTTTAAATTAGTCATGTATAATTTAAATTGTACGGACCGTGTCCGAATAATCATTTTTTGTTATGCGGACCCGTGTCCGAATAAACACAGCCGATTTGGATAGCTTTTGCTTAAGTTTAAACTTACCACTGCTAAGGTTGTTAGAACACAAGCAGTTGTATAAGCCCTGGTAATGGGAGGCATCTGCATATATTCTTGTTGAAATGTCTGGGCAGCCATCTTGAAGTAAATTTAGATCTACACTAGATTAGGTTTACTAGATCTACCGGTCCTGCAAAAACTTGATCACTATTCAGTTAGGCTAGGTCTCTGGCAGATCGAAGTTACATAGGTATTATAAGAAATTTTGTACTTCTACCATTTGGCCCAGTTTCGATCTTAAGAATTCATGAGATTTTGATTGAGGCACCTGCCTTCAATTATAGGAGCATGTTATCTACAAATGTTAATTATTTGCTTCGAGGGAAAACAATCGTTAACTGACACAACATAAGTTTACATTTTACCAAAGAGAAAATACACGTCAGACACGCATGCGTGAGAAGCCGGAATGTAAACATTTTGAGTTCTTTAATTTTTATGTAAAGAAGATGTCTCTGCAAATTATAAAGACAGTTATTTCGTCGTAAGTTAAAAAAAAAAAAACGATTAAACTGGAACGGTATTATTATTGTGAGTCTTTCTTTTTTTTCATAAATATGCATTTCAATATCAATTTTGCTGCAGCTGCTTATTCCCCCAAGGTTATGCATAGCAACGCCCAATACCTATCAATCGATGTCGGCGAGGTCTACGCCCGCTACCCTTGCATAGTATTGTGAAAGTTTATCAAATGCTCATGTGATTTCTAATCTTGATTTAAAATAAAGAAGAAAAAATCACCGTCATCATTCCCCCGAAAAATAATGGAAAATCCAAAGAAATCAAACTAGTGAACCCACTGATCAAGTACCGTCTCAGAAATTTATTTTAATCTTCACTGTTAAATCTCTCTACAGCGCATCACACTTTATCCATGGTGGTGCATGGATTGTTTTGATTCCTTTGTTGAGAGAAAAAAAAGGGAAGGGGAGAGGGGTAGAGAAAGAGAAAGGGATATTATAACCTACGCGGTGGCGAAATCTTTAGGTCTCGACATAGTCACATATCAAACGCAAACATTATAGCCACGATGTGACTCGGGTAACCACAGTCAGTCATGTATATTTACTCTGCTTGATTTTCAAATGTTATATATCAATTTTTACTAATTATTTTCACCGCATAAATTTAGATGCCAATTTCACCACACCTGGCAGTATAACTGTACTCTCAAAAGGAGTACATTGTAACGAGTAAAGAGAAAACGAGAACAAAGTAACCGATCATGTAATCACAGACGATTAGCCGGTCCTGGTTTGAAGAATGGTTTCCTTATTAATGTCTTGGATTAGACAAGCAAGATCAGCCCTTGGCCTCACCTTGGTCTTTGGTTTAGAATATGAATTACATTTACAGTGAACTTCTCATTTTCTGCCGATGGAGGCAGTAGCTCCACCTCTAAATCTATTTTTAATTCTATAGAATCATATCGCCCATTGATTTAGCATCATTTTAAAAAAACAATCTAGACTCTACAGTGCTAGATTTCTACTGCACATGTAATAACTGAATAAAATAGGTTTCAAATCTAAAATTCTTATAAACCTTTGCATTACCAAGGATTACATACTACTTTGTTTTAAATCATTCTTGCAACAATGTGGGTCTAGGAGTGGAACTATAGGCCTGCTTGTAACAGACTTTTCAACGCAACTGAATGTGAGGAAGAACCGACATTGCCCTCACATTAAATATTTAGAGAAATTCCCTGGGGATAACAGTATGGCAGATATGGATGCGCCAGTCAGACAACATGTCTTTAGTGCCATGCAAAGAATGGATACGGAGGCCCTTTCTACATGCTCTGAGACAGAATTACGACCAGTCCTCCCAGGACTTACCCGCATGGCACTCTGCGGATCTCTGGATAACAGTGAGAATGGGAAGCTTTTGCGAAAGAGAGTCTTGGGCATCTTATCAAAGACAGAAGCAGTGAATAGCATCGTTGAAGTGCTGTCTATTGACTTTCATGCTTTGGAACAGGATGTGAAGAAGGAGCAGCAGCTGAGGTACAAACTACATAGTCTTAGTCTTCACAGCTTTTTCGTGTTTTTGTTTAAGTTGTTTCTTTTTATTTGTAAATTTCTCTCTGCTTGATCTTTACACTGGGCACTATGTCTAACAATGAGTGTCATTTTTAGTGTTATTCAATCGCTGTTGTTTTTTTTGCTTTCTAAAAGAGTTTTTATACACTGTTCTGCTGAGTGCTATTCTTCATGAAAATTTTTTTTACTTTTACTATTTTTTTATCCAATTTCAAGGATATTTAAACTTACAATATAGGTCCTACAACATGTTCTGCCAAGTTCTATTCTTCATGAAAATTTTTTTCATTTTTACTTTTTTTTTATCCATGGATTTCAAGGATATATTAAAACTTACAATATAGGTCCTACAACATTTGGATGAATTTTAGATCCTCTGCATTTTGAACAATATTTGATATTTTAAAAAGTTTTCTTTTGGTAAGCTTAAGAAGAGTAGCCTTACTAATATGGATGTGTCAAATTTTTTTAAAGAATTAAAAGGCATCCTGTTGTGAGGTTGCAATAGATATATATTTAAATACTATTGTTTTTTTCATTTATATGTGTCATAGCTCATGTGTCATTTATATGTTCCTCCACTCATACCTATTCTCAGTTAACCTTATAAAGTTGTTAATGCTACCCTTGCCTATTGCTCATGACTTAAGATTTTCAATTAAAGTTATTCTCTGTCTACCTCTACTGCATTTGCCTTCAATCTTTCCAGTGATTGCTAAGTGCTCTAAACCCTTATGTCGGCAAATATGGCCTAAAATCTGTAGTTGCCTCTGTGTAGTGGTGTTAATTAGTGATCGCTCAAGATTAGCCTCTTTCAGAACCAATTCATTTGACTTTTTTTCTATCCATGATATCCTCATCATTCTTCTGATAAACCACAACTCTACTTCTAGTTTTTTTTTCTATTTCTTTGTTTATTGTCCACCACTCACTATATCACAAAAGTACTGACCATACATGTTTTAATTACCCTTATTTTGGTTTTCATACTTATGTTTCTATTTGCCAGTATCGGTTTCATTTTTTGGAATGTATCTTTAGCCATGGCTATTCTTATACTTATTTCACTTGTGCATCTGCCATCTGATGTATCAGGTAACCTAGATGTTTGAATTTTGTAACTTGTTTGATTTTTTCGCCTTTGTTAACGAGATTGCACTTGGGGTTAGAGGATTTCTTTGAGATGACCATACATCTTTGTAACAGTGATTAAAATTAGACAATAAAATTTAGATTTATAAATCTCATTTATCATATTTAAAAAAGATGTTTTGAAATTGTGAAAAAAAAAAGCATTTAAAACTTAAATTTAGGAACAGGAAACAAAACTTAAATAAAAATGTGTTTTTCTGAAAAGTATTTAATGGAAAATCGGAGTCAGTATCAAGAAAATTGTTGATGCTAACTTGAATTGCATAAAATTAAAATATTTTACATTTGCAGTTGAGAGAAAATCAAGACATGGTTGAGAATTTTGCCATAGCAAAAGTCAATCTTGCCTGATGAAAGATTTAAATTTATTCATCCAATGAAATTTATTTTTGATGATATTTTATAAATTAAGTTGTTTGTTTTTTACAGGATGTCAGTTATTGCAGTACAAATTTTGGAATTTTTGTTTTGTTTATATTTTCATCTCAGATCAAAGCTTGGCAGCTCTCTCTCAGAAAGTGTGTTAGTCTCTCAACTCCAGCACGGTATAGCTCTAGAGTTTGAGCACAGCAAGAATGATCCCGCCCAGCGCATCAGGCTGCTGCTCAGCGAGCTCCTCTTCATTCTCTCTGAGGTACAAACAAATGTTGTTCCTTTTTACTTTTTTTTACTTTTTCTGCTTGGTTAAATAGACATAATTTTAATGCTTATAAATAATATCCATTTTGTTTTAGATTTTTTTTTTTATTGTTGTCATCCTTGTGGCAAGCAGCATTTTGGTGAATACGTATGATGCTGTGACAAAAGATTGTGACATTGTCGTTTTTAAAAATCCTCCACATTTTTCTCTTTTTTAAGTTGCAAAGAGCTGTTATGGTCTAATATTTTGTTTTCTGTAAGCTTCTGAATTTGGAGCAAACATTTAGCGATTGAAATTTTAATATTTATTTTGCTTTAACATGCATTAAAAATTTGGTTTAGTTGTGAACTAGCGCACACAGTACACTCCACATTTTTTGTCTTTCAGTCACTCTTCTCTCTGCAAACAAAATCTTTGCGGCCTGTGTTAAAATTTAGGGTTAAAAAGAAAAATCCTGCACAGGCAATTTAGAAAAAATAAAGTTTTTTTTTTTTCTTGAACAAAGTTTTGCAAGTGTTACTAAATGGACAATAGTCACAAGCCTCTATCACAACATTATGTGACTAAATAAAATTAAGTTTATTGGTGCTTTCTTTTTGGTTTTATTTATTTTTTTTTTTTAAGGTTATATTTTTATGTTCATATTCATGTTGCCCCATTGAGTTT
Organism: Plakobranchus ocellatus; assembly: GCA_019648995.1. NCBI lineage: Eukaryota > Metazoa > Mollusca > Gastropoda > Plakobranchidae > Plakobranchus > Plakobranchus ocellatus. Next base: position 1,130,693 of record BLXT01006675.1, on the reverse strand, counting down.
CAATTTTATTTCATTAGTGATTTAGAAATACCTTGATTTTTTGATACCATAAAACATTTTATAGCATAACAATTTCTTCTACTATTTTTTCCATCTTAACGCCAGCTGAAGGATCAAAGAGCTGGAAATTACAGCAAGCAGTCTGACCTGTTTGAGTGCCATGTGTACAGTGATGAAATCTTGGATGTTCTTTGTATAGCTATGGCAGGTAAGCAAAAGTCTTCAAATTGCTGTTTGTGAAACCACTTAACAAAATATTCACATCTTGAATCTGAAGACCATTTGAAAAAGAGACAAAAAAAAAATTAAAAACCGAGCAAATCCCAATACTTATGAAAATATAGTTTTGGTATTTTAATGACTGGTTTAAGATTTTATAAATTTTTGGTTTGCAAAGTTGCATTATACTCTTTTAAAACAATATTGTCAGCTCTTTCAGGTGAAAACTCTGCTTTGTAATCTGCCAATGTCATGCTATGAAGTGAAATATTTTATATATAGTTGGTTTTTGTTTTGTTTTTCAAAATTCCAGTCTTTGTTTCCCATATTTACTTTGGAATTCAAAGTTCTTTGAGCTACCATTATTTTCAGCTGGTTGAATTTTTTGTTCTTAAAGTAAACATTTTTTCTGTTTTTACTCTATTTCTGTGATGCTTTAATTTTCTATTTCCTACTTCAAAGACTCCTGTATACTTATGTCTAAGAGATATTTTGTTTTAGGTCTGACAATTTTTTTTTTATGTACATATTGGAATGAAATATGCATTAATATCCTGGCCTAAACGTGCGCCTCCTCTAGAACTCCCTAACCTGCTGAACATGCTGGATATTGTGGAAGCCCTCATGTGTGTCGGCAACGGAAACAGGCTCGTCTGCCAGTTAGTGGCCAACAATCCTGAATCTTTCCTTGAGGGTAAGCATTGACTTCAAATACAAAACTGATGGAATATTTTCAAAGGAAGCATTAGTAAATAAAGGAGAGGCAGCGAGAATTTCCTCACTGAATATATCGGACCAGGGATTAAGTTGCCCGAGGTGTAAAGGATCCCTGAACTCAATTTTGTAAAAATCATAGCTCAAATGTATAATTTTTTTTTTTTTTTGCAATAGTTTGTAGCATAACTTATCAAATGACGGAGGCTAATTCATTGTTTTCATAATGTCTTTTAATGTGATAAATCTGACTTTTATCTTCATTTTCTCATTTTTAAAATATTAAATTATCCCTTCTGACCTGAAGTTCTGTTTCCAAACACAATAAAGTGCATTTTGAAAAGCCTCCTGGCTTGAGCAGTTTGTTCTCTCAAAGCCGAGTCTAATCTGTCGCTAATTTCACTTCACACTGCTTTAATGAGTTGTCCTCTTTCATCAGTATGTAGCAGCCTAGTGGCGCGAGGAGAGAAGCAAGAGGAGGATACACTGGGTGGGCGCAGGCGGCTGACTTTGTTACAGATGCTGTGCACAATGAATCCCAAGGCTGCCCTGTCCGTGAGGAACTTCTGTGTAAGTTTTCTATGTTTTAGAACAGGTTGTCCTCGTAATGGAGTCAACGGTTGCAATAATCTCCCAAACATCATGAGTATGCTTCTGATAGTTACTGAAGCCTTCCATGTTATTTCTCTTAGCTATTGCAAAGATAAAGGTAAGTTCAAATAAGCGTCAGTGATTTAGATTTCATCCATATCGTTATGCTGTGTGGCAATCTGAGAGTATCTATTGATCAGTATCAGAACTCGAATGCTTGTATTTTTAATTTAAAAGGTAAATTTTCTTTCTACAAGGAGATACAGGTATCAGTATAGCAAAAATTGAAAATTGAGTCTTACTTTGAATTTTTTAAATGCAATCTATGACTCATTTAGTTTTGGGCATATTCAAATGTTATGTTTCTGTGTCACAAAGTAAAATGTTTCATTTCTCAACTCATGTCCTAATAAGTGCGTAACAATGTTATTATTTCACTCAAGGTCCCCTGAAAGATGATTTATGGATAGTCAATGTTTGATTCTCAAAACTGTCATTACAGATTGAATATTGCAACATGCCTGGTTTCATGGTGATTGTGTCAACACAGTTGTCTGAGGCTTCGAAAGCAGAATCACCTTCCTTGGCTGAACACTCCAGCAGCGACAGCGCAGAGGTCAAAGCAACAGGGTCAGGGGTCGTGAGTGAGAGCACAGAGAATGACACTATTCCTTTCTTTACAAGCCTGCTCCTCGGCAGCGATGTTGGTGTGCGTAACTGGATCTCCGCTTTCATCAAGGCAGGGCAAAAGGTTGGGACTGTATTTCTGTATTGCTCTATTTATTTCCTTTAAATATAGTTTTGATAGTTTGCGAAAGTAAAGTCTTGTACAAAGCTGCTCATTTTGTCACTGGTTGTAGAGTAAGTTCATAAGGGCTAAAATAATGAGGATTCATCTGCCATGACCAACTTGCTAGCCACCAGCATTTTTTAAAACACTCTTAAGATTCTTTGTGTAAAAGTGTATTAAGCTGGTTTTGACCTTTAGCCTATATCTGGGCGACGAGCTGTTGGACATATCCTTCGCGTGTTACAGCCTGATTTTGTTGGGCTACACAAGTGTTACTTTACCTTCTGACCTGGTGGTTGTAGAGGGAGGACAGGGGTGTCAGTGTAGAGTGCTAAGTCTATGAATAGAGTCTGTTGACCTATGGTATGTGGGCCATGAAAGCCAAAGAACCAGTCCCTGAGCCACTCACTGCTAGATAAAGTATATTAACTGCGACACATATAGCTATCACAGACTGTTTTGCAGCCTATGTGTGTTCTGCCTTGGAGAATTTTTTCCTTGAATACTCAAATACTCTTCAAATATATGAAGCAGTCAGATCTCAGTGATGTTTGTATCAAGGTAGAGCTGTGTAAAGCTTTAATATCTAGGTTTCCTCTTTTAGAATCACTGTTTTGATTGCTTGCTTGTTTTTAGAAACTCCAAATGTGTAAAATCTGCAAGTGTTACTTAGCTCAGTTATAGATCTTTATTTTAAGATAGGTGTACATCTCTCATTAAAAAAAATTCAAGATGTGAGAGCATTTCCGCAGCATGTCTCACAAAGTCTACTAAAACTGATAGAAAAAGCTTCCAGTATTTGTCTGTGTCTTTATCCTCCCATGTCGTACTCGTCCTTCTCCTCCAGAGAAAACCTGAAGCTAATCCATCCATGTTGGGTCTGTTGAGGAAGTACCTGTTGGAACAGCTCATTGCACTGACCCCAATCAGAGGTCAGATCATGGAAGAGTCCACTGTGGTAATGGCCAGCTCTATTCTCAGGCTCTACTGCGCTTTTAAGGGTATCGCCACAATGAAGTGAGTTGGTCTTTTTTATTTAGATAAGAAATGAGGACTTTAGAATAGTTCCTGTCACATCTTTTGAGTTCAAGCCGACCACTGAGGCCTGAAAAACCCTAGAGATAAAAGTTTGATTTGTTTGTGTTTCTTATTCATAAATTTCAGTGATTGTTACACCTAGTTTATTAAGAAAAACTGATACAAATTTAACTGGACATTACATACACATGATATAAATGTTGCTTCAAATTTCAACAAGCTTTTTGAAATTTGAAGCAACATTTGTATCATTAAACACAACTAAAGGGAGTTTCTACATGGCCATCAGAGAACCAGGAATAAGGTCTTGATTGCTCTTGGCATATGCTGTTCTGAATTGGCCATTGCTTTCCTTGATGCCTTTTCTTTTGCCAGTCCGTATGAGACCTAGCTACCCATTTGGTGCTGGCTGGACTCAGGTAAGCAATGAAGGACAGACTTAGCCTGTGCTAGGATTTGAACCACAGACTATTTCCATAATCGCCAGCTGTCTGATTATATATGCCTCCACTCTCTTTTTTTTAACTTTTATTTTTTTTTTGGCTGTATTTTTATTATGCCTGTTACAGGTACAGTGACGAGGAGATGGGCTGCCTGCTGCGTCTGGTGATCTCTCACCCGCCACCCACCAGGGCTGGAGCTCACTTCATATCTCTGGGCATATGTACTCTCATTGCTAGTCCAGGATTGCTGAGGTCTGTATACACACACACACACACATACCATATCTGGCTATACACACACATACCATATCATGCTACTGTTTCAGTTTTGGATGGGCTTGTCTTCCTTCTAGTATTGTGAAGTATCATGGTTTTTTTCTAGGCCCTCCCCTGCCCTCTCTTGTCAGACAAGAGGGCCAAAGCATAAGCATCACAAATCAGAGAATCTTTACCTGTGATTATAAGATTATAAGACGTAAATTCCCACATGCTTCTATGAATCCGTATGTCATATTCGGTTGTATGTCACAAGTATTCTGCAACTAATTCAGTTTTATTAGGATCGGAATTGTACTATTTATTTTACTTCAGTGTCTGCTTCTTAGCAATACAATTTTTTTTTTTTAAAAAATGCTTTTTTCTAAAAAGGGTAGGAGTTGATCACTTCGGATATAATTCAAGCTAATTTCAATATTATTGTTGAATTTAACAAGCTTAAAAGGATTGTTAACTTACCTATTTGTAAAAATATTTACCATGATACGAAATAATTAACTTCACATTGCCATTATGATCTCACTCTCTCACTACACATCAGAGTAAGAGCCACCATCAAGAACTTCAGGAGGGAGGGGTTCCATGGGGAGGAGGCGGGGGGAATACAGAGTGCAACATCCCCTTTGGAGGTTTGCCCCCCTGAAGCTGACGAATTTTTGCAATTTGAGAGTGAAAATTTGGCCTTTCCTGGCACTAAAATAGTACATAATCTATATCCTTAGGTACATAACTTTGCCAGGGTAGGGGTTCCTTTGCGTCAATGTCCTTTCTCTATGTGCTCTTGCATCTTCCTTTCTGTTCCTTAAATTTGCCCTGTGTGTTCCATCCCAATACTTTGCTTTCAATTGTATTTTGTTACTTTTTTTGTGTGTGTGTCCAGGTCTATTGACGAGGAACAACAGGTGGTCAACTGGTTTCGGTGGCTCATGACTTCAGAGACACATTTTGAAAAGTAAATTTTTGAATGAATTTCCCTGTTTGTTTGGAGCAGATGTAAAGAGCTGCAAGTCATATATTGAGCATTTAGGATTAAAGATATACAGCTAGAAATTGTATTTCTTAAGTTTTGTAGCATTAATAACTGGATACTCATAATTTTAACCGGTGCTTAAAATTTTGGACAATGGCAGTGAAAAGAAAAGTGAGTTAAATATTGGTTGTTTTTTTCCTCTCAAAAGTAATGCATGCACTATCAGACTTTACATAGGATTAGTTTATAGATAAAACTTTTATGGAATGTTTTTTTTTTAAGTTATAGTTGTGGACATAAAACAGCTCAGATTAAGTGAGTTAATGTCCCTTACATGGTTTTTGAAACTGCTGAGCTGTCCAGTGGCTCTGAGCAGCACTTTTTTTTTTTAAAGGTTTTGTATACTTCTTGATAGTGTGGTAGATCTGGATTAGAAATATTTCCCATATTGTCTAAGAGTGTTTCTATTGATAATACGTAAAACGATCATACATTTTTTCAGATTGTGAAATGCTTTATTTTCTTGTTATGTGCTTATTTATATTTTCAATCTGTTTTCGTATCCAGGCATTTGGACAAGACAAACAGTCCAGGTGAAATGCTGTTTCTGCTAGCCTTGAATTTTCACAACAATCAAATGCAGGCCATAACAGATCTGGTGTGCAATACACTGGGAATGAAGGTGACATGTTTGCATAGCTTTGCTCAGATTTTATTTTTTCATTATGATTGGAAAAGTTTTACCTCTAACTGTTGCAGATATTGCAGGATAAAGAATGTTAGAAAGATGTCATCAAGAATGTGCACTGTTATCAACATGGCACAATGAGGACAGAAATGTAAATGAAATATTTTATGATTTAGTTCAATAATGGCAGCTCAAGCTTACATTTCTCTTACCTTCAGTTCTATTGTGAGAAATCGGAAGGTTGTGACTGCATACAAATCTTCTTTTCTCAGAGCTCACAGCAATATGTTCTAAATGCTCTCCCCTGTTTTTACGGGTATGAAGACTAACTTGTAGGAGCTTGTACATTATTAATGTTAACAGGCATTGATTTGAATTTTAAAGAACCTATTGTTATTTTTCTTAAATAATATATATAGAGTTTAATGAAGTAAGTGCTGTGTGTTATTTTACTTGTTTCAAGTCGAAATTTATCATTCTTAGAACTATTTTTATGCCAGGAAACGGAACTTTACTGAAGTTTTGCAATATATTTGACCAGATTGCAGTGAAGACGAGTGCATTAGTGAAGATCCGACAGATTTTTACCATGGAGCTGTTTACAGAGCAGGTAGGAGGCACAATACAATGTGTAGAGTGTCATCGTCAAAATCGGGGGGTTTTGTTGCTGAGGATGAGGAAACCAGTGTTATTTGTATTCATGTCTAGTTTTCATTATTCTTTACTGGTGCATATCAAAATCCTCTCATAATCATGGAGAATCCGGAGTTTTGTTTTACATCATCGAATATTTCTGCCACAGTCAACTGAAGTACCAAGTCTGTGAATAACGGTGCACTTCGTTTGGCTACAGCAGCTCTAGAAGGGAATACTCCTCAGCTCATATGAATCTCACTTTTCTGAGGTGGTTTTGCTAAAAACACCTAAATATTTTGTGGTGGCAGTAACATGTTACAGAGTAAGATGTGATGTTGGTGTCTGTTATGCTCTCAGTAAGACTAAGAGATTTTCTTAAGATTCCTCTTTGCTACGTATTAGTGAGAAAATAAATACTGCTCTGCTAGCAAGCTGGTAGTAGGGTTTCTGTGTTGTGTTAGCATTGAGAGAACGATTACAAATTATGCCTTGTGTCTATTCACAGAAAACAGATTTTTTTTTTTGTTGTTTTGTTTTTTTAAAGATTGAATACAAAAGATCCATTATTGCAGACTAATTCTACGGTCACTTTTTAAAAATGCTAGCAATAAAGGTTTATTAACCGCATGGAAGAATGATGATTATGATCACAGTCTTTTGCTGTAAAATCTTGTTGAAAATGAAAAATTTTGTTCCAGTTCATTATTGTACAGAATAGGGAAAATATTTACAGTTTTAATTTATCAACTAAGTCTGACTGTTTTATGTGGCAAACAACCCATTGTGAGATCTCAAGAGATCTCTGTTATAGCCTCGAGTCCACCACTGGCTCCTAGACCAATGTAGACTAAAAAGCCTGAGATCAACTAGCAGAGGATAAGCCAATTGGCAGCAAACACGCAAGCAAACACTTTTCTCGAGTTTTCTGCTCATGGTTTTACTACCCATTTGATCATTAAAAAAGGATTTTGGGGATCATCCTAAGCCCACAATATTTCTCTGTGAGCTTTTGATAAATATGATGGCTTCCCATTTTGCCCAAGGAGTATGGTTCTCAGTGAGATCTATCCTTGGTATATTCCTACCCTTAAAACTCTCATCAGCCATATTTGCATGTTGTTGAATCCACACATTAAAGTCTTTGACAAGACCCTACCCTTAATAAATGAAGTAACAAAAACAGGCATTTTACTTACAATTCTGGGATTTCATTATTTATTGTAAAGTCGTGAGGCACCCTACTCATGTCAATGACTGACTTACTTGACTTACTGCGATGTCTCCATTCACCATCTGAACCCCTTTAGCTGTTCATTATTGTCAGGTCTCACGTGTGTTGTCTCTGATCTTTCTGTCTTGTAGTTTGGATGGAATATTAAGAGGATAGGCAGTAAGCACAAGATCTGTCTGTTCAGCAGTGTTGGAAGCGTTGGTTTGTTTTTTAATCACACTCTGAGTTTGTTACTGTAGGAATGAAGTAGGCTTATATTCAAGTAGACTTGATATAAAAAAAAACTAAAGTAGGTCCCACGCTTAGTCCAAGCATCGGGGAACCAGGAGTTAGTCCTGATTGTTCTTGGCATACGGCTTTATGAGGTAGCTTGCCATTGCTTTCCTCGCCGCCTTTACTATCGCCAGGTCTTAAGAGACCTACCTACACATTTAGTGCTGGGTGAACACAGAGAAGCAGTGAAAATCTGACTTGTTCTGCACTGGGATTCGAACCTCGGACCTCTGAGTTGGTAGCCAACTGCATAGACTTGATATTATATTGCCATAATGAGTAAACACTGTTTTAAAGGTAATGCTATTAAAATGATCCATTAGTATCAACAATGACATTGGTTCCACTTTTCGTATCACTGAGTGATGATTGGATAGCACTTGTTGTACACTGAAGCTCATTCAAAGCTTTGCTTTTTGTCCATGTTGAATATCAGAACCTTAATTATTATTTGTTTATTTATTTTAATCCCCAGGTTGTGGCCGCCCACGCTGTGAAGCTTCCAGTGACGCCGAATCTCGATGCAAACGCCATAGGTTATCTCCCTGTGCACAGTATTCTGCAGCTGCTCAAGAGCCGAGCGTTTTCTAAACACAGAGTTTCTATCAAAGTAGGCCTTGCTGTTTCTAGCTTTCTTTTCTGAAGCTTGCTATCGCATCTTTTTTTTTTGTGGAACATAGATATATTATTCATGATTACTTTGTTATTGTGTGTGTGAGTGTTTCGTTTTCTCCCTGTCTCTCTCTGTGTCTCCTCCCCCCCTCCTTTCTTGTATGTCTTTGCTTTTTTTTTTTTTTTTTGGACCGGGGGGTTGGGGGG
>BLXT01006675.1:1045114-1057148 GCA_019648995.1 Plakobranchus ocellatus | reverse complement strand
GGGGGGGAGGGGGTTCTTATTTTTTGCCGCAACATTTAGGAGCAGTGAGGAGGCTCAAATAAATAAGCTACGGTGCTAGTGCTCAGTGATAAGTTAAATTCTTCTGTACAGCATGAGGGCTAGTGGTAGCAAAAAAGTCTGGTAAACTTGCCCTAAACTTGAAGGGACCCTTCTGCTCTAGGTTCGGGCCCAAGGCTGGCTATTAGTTGGGCATGAGTTCTTGGCAAAAAAAAAAGCATTATGAATTTGTTCAACTTTTGTGCACTTGTCTCCACTTGGCTTGATTCAGGGTCTCTTGGTTAGAGTGAAACCGAGTTTGCGACCAAATCAAAATTTCAACGGTGAAGATGTCACTCAGTTTTTTGAATCCCCAAATCATTCATGAATTAAAAGAAAAAAATTCATGAATTAAAAGAAAAAAAGGGAACAAAAATGAAGCTGTTGTGACCATATGAGACTGCAAAATCATAGTTGTTACTTGGAAAATGTCAAGATACTGAATTGCTCATTCTTTAAAGTAATAATAACGATCCACCATCTGACACCTCCTCATATATCTTTGTTTTTTCTTTTCCCCCCCTCAGGACAAACTGAAGGTAAAAAAGCAGATAAACTCAACTTACGAGCGAGCACTGCGTAATTGCCCCTGGGCCTCGCAGTTATGGGCAAACTACATGTTGGCACTGGAGAGGCAGAGTGCAGATTTCACTCAAATGAAAGGTAAAAAATATTTCAAAACTCTCTACAGATATTAGGATGTCTTCTGTATATCAATTCAAGTGTTAGTAATGGAAAGGCAATACGCATTTTTTGAAGATAATACAACTCAGTGTGCATGGGTACATGATTGGATGAGCAAAATTTGCAAAGACGCTCCTACATAACACTGTACAAGGACGGAGAAAGAACATCAGGCGGTAAAGGTGATTGGAAGATAACAGAATGGAAAAATCTAAAATTCAATGAAAATCAGAAAAGTGGTTGCCCCACCTATCATTTAGACAGAGGGATAGGTAAACAATAGGTCAACTAAAATCACTTTCACTCATATGAAGGGGAAAAAAAATATTTTGCAACTCTTTAAGAATGTTATGATGTGTTATGATATATTCTATCAATCTATATATTAGCACTTTAAACACATAGTATAGTCTTCATGCTATTGAAACCCAAAAAATTTCTTTACATTTTCTAGATGTACTGATGTTGTCTGTCATTTTATATGCAAACAGTAAAGAGAAAGAGTGCAAATTTCATATAAATGAAAGATAAATTGTGCCAAACTTTTTATAGATGTAATGTTGGCTTTTATCCAACTATATTGTAGCAATAAAGAGACAGGATAGAAATTTATTTCAAACTAAGTATGTATGAATATTACAATACCCTTTATAAGGAAACAGTGGAAACATGAGAGTTATTGAGTTATGATTGCCATTACTATTGTGGATCATCGTTTGTTAAGCTATGTATCTTTGTTGTTGATCACCTGTGACATGCCCCACCCAGGCACATTCACACACAACCTTAATTTTCCTTCCTTCTCATTGCAGAGCTAGCAGACAGAGCCCTTGTTGTTGGGTTTGGGGATGCGTCAGACTACCTGCTTATCTGGTGCCAGTATTGTGACTACCTGAAGCGAAGGATTGACTGGGACAAAGGTAGGATTGGTGGGGTTTTTTATGGATCACATTAAAACACAAAGCCAGAACACTGAGCTTTGGAGTGAAATGGAAGTTTCATACTTGTTTTCATTTCATAGGTTTTCAAAGACAAACATTTTTTTTTATCTTTTACCATTAGTTTAGTTCAATTTATGTTAAGGCCAGCTGTAAGTTGCTTGGAAATTCTTATTGCCCCAAAACTAAGCATTTGTGTTTATGCCTAGGGAAAGGGCCCATAAATCGGCAGGAATGTTTTTGAGATATAAGCCAATAAGTGTTGACAGGTGGTCAGACATAATAAATGTAGTTCCGCCAGATTATCACAGTTTATCCATTTCTAAACAGTTTCACAAAAGGCTTTGCTTGAATAATGATATTTAAGTAATTTTTTATTTTTATTTTTAATTGTGATGCTCTGTAAGTGTAAAATAAAGTTTTGGAACTTTAAAGCTGATTTTCTCAAAACTTTTTCACACTTTGGTGTACAAAAACTGTGATATCTCAAGAACTGCGAAAGATATTTTGAAAATTCAAAAACCAATGTGCTCAGTATCAAATTTTCTATAAGAAAATGTATAAATACCAACATTTTTCTTTCTGACAACTTATTGGCCCTTTTTCCAGGCACACACACACACACACACATTTTTTTCCCTGCCCTATTTGGTAGAGGGCATAGGTTTCCTTTTAGATCACCAAGCTCTTTTGTGAGGCAGAATTTACTTTTATCTGATCTTAGGATTGAAAAATATTTGCCTTTGTGGGATTCTGTGTCATTTCCAGAGCAAAAGACTTAGATTTTTGTTTGATTAGATCGAAGGCAACATTAACATTCCCCATCTATTTCCTTTTCTAGATCATACAGAACCTCTGGAAACTTTTCGTCTGACTATAGAGAGAGCTGCAGATTTTATGTTTGAAAGTGAGTTACGTGCAGAATGTGAAAATCAAGCTCAATACTGTCCTTATCAGTTCAATTTTGCTTTAAGAAAAAAAAAACTTTTAGGGTTTTTTTGATGTTTTTTTGGGGGGGGATGCATGTGAAAGAATGACAGTCCAAATATTTTGCTTGGCGTGAAAGAGATTGATGTTTGTATTTAAAATTAATTGGTTTTTGCGGGTTTTTTTTTTTTTTCAATTCGTCCTAACCATGCCTTGAATGATATTTCTTGGAATATTTTTTTTTTTCCAGTTTTTATTTTTGAGATATAGATCTAGAGATCTTTTGTCAAACTATATTTGCTGTTTTTATACTTAAAACATCAATGATTTTTATTTAACTTTATAGTTTCAAGGGCTGATCAGATTCCCCAATATTTGTGATTTCCCCATTTTTGTGGTGTAAAAAATTAGATTTTCATTTTTAAATATCTGTACATTTAAACGTAAATATGTTGTTTTTAACACTAAGAAGAAATTCTTTATTGGAATCTGGAAAACTTTAATGGTTTGTGGATTATAAGGTACCATTAAGATGCATTGAACTGAATAATGAATTTTATGTTTACATCTCCTGTCAGATTATGGAAAAGATGGAGACCCAGAGGCTGCGCTACAGCAGTATTGGGCATTGATAGAGGTGAGTCTTCGTGGATTCGTTAGAATTATTATACGGTGGCTTTTTTTTTCAGAGGATTTTAAAAAAGTATTAGTTAAGCTTTGATACGAATTGGCCTGCCTGGTTTTGCTAGGTTTTTATGTAATTTGGGTTTTGATAGAAATAGTCCTCTTGGATTTGTGAAAGTACATTGCGTTGCTTGATCTTCATGCCATTTCTCATAAGTATTTTTAAAGGCTGTGATTAGGGATTGATTCACCCTGGCCAAGTAAAAAGTATTGCTTATTGAATTTTAGATCTCATTGCATTTCAAAAAGTATTGTTGAATAAATATATGCTGTTATGCAATTCAGACCAAGGCTTGTAAAAAGTATTGTTTCATAAATTTCAGACTTAGGCTTATATAAAAGAGAGTTTAATAAAGTTCAGACCTAATGACTCTGAAAAGATTAGCATTTTATCAATTTCAGATCTGGCATTATAAAAAGTATAGTTTAATAAATTTCAGGTCTCCAGGTTTGTAAAAAGTATTATTTTACAAACTTCATATTTGTCCTAGTAAAAAGTATTTAAAAGTATACCCTGCTTAACAAATCTCTAAAGCATCTAACATTAGCAGTTGAAACAGTGCACCAGTCCTAAGTCCTGTTAAGTTTTTCTAAAATGTTGATAACCATGCCTGCCTCCTCATCTTGATTGTCTTAAAAGATGCCAGTATGCCTGTCACCTTCTCTGCACCTAGATATTTTGATAGGAAAACATTGAATACCTTCTCCCTTCACTTCTGATTTTTTTCCCCATCCAATCATGTATATTACGAATGGATCCGATATTTTAAAAACTGATTATATTCTTTGTGTGATCCTGTCAGCTACACAAGGGTTAAAGCTATTTAGCGCATAAATATTGCAACATCAGCAAAATGAAAGTTTTGCAGGATTTGTTTTAAAACCTTTACAGGCTCGCTACTGCAACAACATGGAGAAGGCGAGGGAGATCTGGAATGTGATAATGCAAGGTGGACACGGAGCGGAGGCTGCGCTATGGCTGCAGTACTACAGGCTGGAAAGGTGTGCACACATTTCTCCATATTTATAACTGAAAACCTTCCACAAGCATGACGGGAAAATCGGAAAAGAACAGTTCTGAAGTAAAGACTCTGGGAAAAAAGTATTTCCTCTTTAGAGAACTTTTTTTCTTTTTTTTCAAAAAAATTTCATCATAATAGTTCTGCTTCTGCTTGACCGCAAGGCTTTTTTGCATTTGAAAGGCCAGTGCTGGTGGGAGACTTGAACCTGCAACATACGGCCTGTGCGAATTTCAGGGCAAGTGAGAAATACATAACCACCAAACCGCCCTTTCTCCATAGACAGTTGCCAGAAGAACCCTTTGCAGTTTCGTTATTATTGGGTTATATTGAGTATGCAGTTATAATACTCTCTTAGAGGGCCCCTCCACAGGCGCCCTGGCCTGATGGAGGACCTGAAAGCCTGAGATCACCTTGTTGTTGACTGGCTATACACAAAAATTAAACCTCTTATAGAGGGTTTTTTTTTTCAGCTGGAACTTTGGTTATCAAGATAAATATCTGCCCAAAAGACAAGACGGGCGTGGCTCTGTATAATAGATAATAAGCTTAGCATAGCAGCTCCTGTGTTTAGCTGACACTGATGAGTCACAATATGTCAAGACTTTCATGTTCTGTGTTATAGAGATGTCTATTTTGATCCAAGAGTTCTAACAAAGATGATTCTTAATGCTACCCTAAAATTCACTAATAAACTAACAGGTTTATTTGAATTACACATGCTTTCTCCAGAATTGTTCACGTCTGCTGAAATATAGAAGCAACAGAATCATCTTTTTTTTTTTGTTTTGTTTTGTTTCAATTTGAGCTCTGATTTTTAGTTTTGGTTTTATAGTTCTAATTTTTAGTTTCAGTTTTTTCTTTTTATTTTACTCTCTTAAACCCAGAATGTTTGGAGACGTCAAGCACTGCAGACGAATTTTGCAAAAAGCTTTGAATTCTGTCACAGACTGGCCTGAGTCAATCACTCAAGCTTATATAAACTTTGAGAGAGAGGAGGGTAGGTCGCTGTTTGCTCAGTACTGTGTGAACTTGCCTACAAGATTGTTGTCTTATTTCATAATCTATCTTATTGGTGAATCAACTATGTCTAGTTTTCTACCAAGTTTCCTTGATGGTCCAGATTAAATTGTTTATAAGACAAAGAAAAAAAAATCCCAAGGGGTTGAAAAAAGATCATGTTAACTGTGGCTAAAAACATCTAGCTGTCTCTGTTTCCTCTCTCTTTCTATATTTATCGCTCCTCTCTCTCTCACTCTCTATCTGTCTATCAGTCTATCTATCTGTCTGTCTGTCTGTCTCTCTCTCTCTCTCTGTCTATCTATCTTTCTATCTGTCTATCACTCTCTTTCTCCTCCTCTCTCTCTTTGATTACCGGTATTTCCATACATATTTCATATACCTATTCTATCCCTCTAGGGGACTTGGAACAGTACGACACAGCTGTGGCCAGATGTGAAGCCCAGATGGAGAGAATTAATGAAAGAAGGGCTAAGGTAGGAATCTGAAGTTGGCATTTTCCTCAAGTTTTTTTTTTATAGGTGTGTTGGGAGCAAGTCCCTTAATATATAGGGATCAACACACACTGTCTGTCAACGGTCGCGCAACTTCACAACAACAACAACTATATCGACTGCACGAGAAGGTCACACCAAATAAAAGGCAGAACATCAAGGATAGGCGACAGAAATTTATATTATAATAGTAATAATAATATATAGAAGTAGGGAGGTCACACAAAGAAGAAGATGGATAGATACGAGGCGAGCCAAATACAAAAGTCCACGCACGCAGGCGCGACAATAGAAAATAATCAGAATCTGCGTTACGAAATCTTATACCGTTAAATAAGTTAGTACATACTAATTCACTCACGAGGAACTCTCCTCCAAGATACTACCACATAAATCAATAAACTTATAGATACAACCAATAGATATAAATTAATGGATATGATCTTTAGATCTTATTTAGAGATATAATCTACAGGTACAATTAATAGATATACTCTACAGATATAATTAATAGGTATAATTAATATATATATATTCACTTGCACAAGCACACGCTTCTAAGCTTAATCCAATGAAGAACCTCGTCTGTGGAACTTGTAGTAGAATAGGAAATATAGTTCATAGAAACAGACAGTCCAAGGGTCAAATCTTTAGCACTGACATAATCTGGGTCCCGCTCAAATAGTTCATGACTTACACAGTGATAACAGTCCCAACCGTGTCCTTTAAGCTCTCCACTTACTTTCTCTGCCTCCGACACACTGTCATTCACCAGACAGGTGACACGCCCTTACGCGAGGGACAATAAATACGAGTAAGAAAGGATAGGGTACCAATTCAGTTGCACATGGTAGATCGTAGACCTGTCTGCATAGGTCTGCATAGGCATACAGCCTCAAGCATCAGATATCAATAGATTTAACTACGTCTACCACCGTTCCAGTTTCACGAGAAATATAAATTCTCAGACCATCAGTCTGGCTGGGCACACGGCCTCAGGAATAAATATAAACATAGATTCACTCAGGTGGCAGAAGGTTAAAATGTAATCTCCCTGCATTCAACGAATCCGCTACCTCTGGCGCCAGGACCGTTTAGTGACTGCACAGTGCGAGTGATAAAATCAAAGTGTCTGTCCCAGCCAAAGTCCCGCCGATCTGTAGATCCTGCTTGTGTTGTCACGAGATCTGAACTACCAATCACAACACACACACACACCAAACATTCAACTCTACTCAGCTAACATAAAAATATGACTACATTAGTCCTAACAAGGTGCATCCAATCATCTGCATTTCTGCTGATTTCTTCAGTTTTGAGCTTTCTGCGGTTAAGAAATAATATTTTAATGCTATGAAAAATATCTTTTGCAAGTGGCTGGAAATTGATTCCATGAAGCAGATTTTCTTAAAATTTCTTCAGCTCGAGGGAGTCGGTGTCCCCCTCACCCCCGACCAGGACGTTGCCCTGGACCCATTCCCCACTACAATTAAATAAAATCCTCAGTGTTCATGATTGCATGTTGGAAGCACTGTTTTATTGAAAGTGTCTGTCAATAAGCTTTGCTGTCTGGGGTATTGTTATTTTTCATTAATGGAAAGAGGAGAGCGGTCAAAGTTCATAAATTTTTAATATGTCACAAGGATAGGTTTAATCTTCCACAAGTCGGATAATGCAGCCTAAACTTCCTTTTTGTGAGTTTTGCAGTAATGAAAAAACTGTTAGTTATGCATCAAATTTGTGCTAAAGATGATCATTTAAACCTTTGAAAAAGGAAAAAGTGTGGTGGGTTTCTTTTTTTCGTAAGCAACTGATTCCAAGACATCCGTGTGGCAGTTCCACGAACAGGGTCGCGCCGCAGCGGGATTGAAATTAAATGAAAGCCATTAACGGGGGGGAGGGAGGGGAGAGAGGAAGGAAATACTTACTTTTTCATGTGAAAAACATTCTATACATTCTATAGTCATGCTAGAAACTTTCTGTGCAATTAAACATTGGAATTTTTTTACTTCTTGGCTTTCATATATTGATTTTATCTCAGTGATGTGGATCTGCAATACAACTTAGTGGAACAGCTTTACATTCTAGTGTTTAAAAACGTTGAACAATCCAGTTTGCTTGTAACTTTTTTTGTTAGAGAAAGAAATGTCTGATTTTATTGTAACAGGCTGCTGAAAAGGAACAGGCCCTTCAGGAAGCCAAAAAGAAAGAGAAACCAGATAAGAAATCACAGAAAAAAGGGAAGCAGGGGACGAATTCTGACAGTGACACACACGGTCAATACACAGGCAGTAAAGCTAGTGCTAGTGCTGGCACTAGTGGGGACTTCGGTGCTGGCGACTCCAAACATAAGAGAAAGGTGGGTTCACCAACCATCATTTTCTTTTTATTTTTACCTTGACTACTAGTGGTGTAATCTTTATTATTTGTCACGGGAAATACTTAGTCATATTCAAATTGTATTGCTTTGTTTTTGAAAACTTGTCCCCAACATTTGCTTAGTCTAACCTTGCGTTTTCTTGCCTTATCTGCAACGTATTTTGTTTATTTTAACATGTTTACAATCATTGATTCAGTAAAGATTTTTCTGGGGTTTTTTATCTCTCTCTCTCCCCTTCTGATCTAGCTGGAGGATACAAGTCTTGGCAAAGGCAAATTTGCCGACCATGGGCCAAGCACAAAAATAATTTCAAAGGAACCTGTGGCAAAGAAACTCAAAACAGGTAAAAGCAAGGAAATTAGCCCCAAGATTTCGTTTCATGTCTGAATAAAACACTTAGTGTCAGTTGTCAACTGTTGAGAAGTTGTGCTGCCTTAAATGAATATATTCTATAGACTGATCGTAAGAATTTCAAGTCACAAATGATTTTTATAAAAGAGCAAAGAATCATCACACACAGCTGCAAGTGAAGAGAGAAGAGAAGTCCAGCAGCTGTTTGTGAGAAATACTCAACATGAACTGTGGTTAGAAGACAGTTCAACTTTCTAACAAAATACAATTTTTTTAAAGTTGAAATCATCGTCAACAGCCATAATCTGCATCTATATCATGGTGTCATGTTTTGTTGTCGTCCACTCACAGAAGAGGCAGATGAAGCCACCCAGCATGGAGAGTCGGTGCTGCACGACCCGAGCAAAGACAACATCACAGTGTTTGTGTCCAACTTGGACTTCGCTCTGCCTGAGGAGAGACTGAGAGAAGTTTTTCAAAAGGTTAGGGGATAGGGTTGTGGTGACTGTTACGTCTTGCTCAGTTTTTGTTCAAGTGGGATTCGTTATTGGGAGTGAACAAGAGAATGGGAAAATAAAATGGTATGTGCAGCAGCCAGAAGGAAACTGGGCACAAATCTGTGTAAGACACAATACATGGTTTATCAAATCTATTTGTTGCTTCTGATAACCCTATGCAAAATGCAAGGAAAAAGTTACGGCGAGAAGAACAAGTTTAAAGAAATAATCCACATAAGACTCTCATCTGCCTCTTCTATGGTTTTTGAGCTTTTCATAATGTAATATTAATGGCATATTGGCCCAAGTATGTTTTGTTAGCTTATTCTCATTGGTTTATGGATTATTTTGTTGGTATTTTTTTTTAATAATTGTTTTGCTGCTATCTAGCATCTTTATCAAATTATCAACCTGATCATAATTTTTAAAAAATGTTTTATTCCAGTGTGGTCAGATTTCTAACATCCGGTTGGTAAAAAATTACAAAGGGAAGTCAAAAGGATTTGGTTACGTGGAGTTCACGGAAAGTGTGAGTGAGAAAAGGCTTTGGCTAAATTCTTCATTGTATGATAAGGTTTTCTTTGTGAAATTTATGAAAGATTGTTTTCCCCTCTCAGTGTAATTTTTAAAAACATTATGAGGGGTAAAATGGTCAGTTTTGATGTCGTTGTTGTTTTGAAAATCTAGTTCAGAACATAACATTATCACAAAGCATATTTCAATTTTTTTGTAATACTAGGCTTGATGATTTGAATTATAAGTTCATCTTTAATCTGAGAAGGAATGATAATGATACAAAATGCTTCATGATTGGAGGGGATCTCACTTCAAATTATAAAGTATCAACAAAGAATTTAAAATTAAAAGCCAAAACTTAGGTGCAAAAGCAACTTAGAGCTATTGTATGGTAAAGATACAATGAAAAGCGTATTTTTATTTGTTTTTCACATGTTTTGCCGCGGCTGATGAAAGGCAAAAGATATCAAATGGTTCTCTTATTAAAGAAGCTTTTTCCAAAACCCAGTGTCTGACATTTTGCTACTTTTGAGTGTTGAGCTCTGAACAAAGCAAAGGAGTGATTGATTCAAATTTAACTCTGGATAACTCATCATAATGAACCACTGGCATCTTCTAATTTAGAAAAAAATCCCCCAAAAACTAAGCAAACAGGCGTGAGAACTTAGTGAATATGAAATACTCGTTTCTGAATTACTGAAATTTTGAAAAAAATCTCTCTTCAATCCCATCCTGTTTATGTTGTAGAATGCGGTGCTGAAAGCTCTCAAACTGGATCGTGAGTTTGTAGACGGGCGGCCAATGTTTGTATCTCGCTGCGAGGACAGATCAGTCGTGAAACCCACCACCCAGTTTAAGGTCAGTTGTTTTCTGAATGTTGCCTCATCAACAAGTGTAAGTCATGCTATTAAATACTAGCCCAGCCCATTGTTTGTTTTCATCATTTAGTTTCTCGGTCTAGATTAAGTTAATCGAAATTATGTAAATTATTTAGTCAAATGGTAGCCCAGCCCAATTGCGGTTTTCTTTTTTACCATTTAGCCTCAAAATTGTAAGCCGAGGGGGATATCAATTAAGATAAAGATTAGTGGTCGACTATGCTAATCGTTTAATGGCTGTTTTGCTGTTTTAAATCTGAAAGGTGTACTTTTTATAATTTTCACTATTGTTCTCTAAAACTGTCCATCCTGTTTGTTTTATTTCATGAGAAATAACTGATTCAAAGAGGACTAAATACAAATTCAAAGATTTTGAATGCTTCAGAAAATATCTTCATGTAAATCATTGGAAAAATATGAATTTGAAACAATTTTTTTAATGGGTCTATAGACGGCCAAGGACTAGAGCCTAAGATAACAAAATTCCTAATGTCAAAAATTTCTTATATTCTTCTCTTGAACATTGTTAAGATCTTTTTTCTTCCAAATCGCACCACAAAACCCACCTTTTTTCAGTTCAAATATCTCAAACCTGCTTATTCCTCCTGTTTTAAATGTGAAAACTTTGTCATTTCAGTACTCCACAAAGATGGAGAAGAACAAACTGTTTATCAAAGGCCTTCCCTTCACGATCACACGAGACGCGCTGGAGACGATTTTCAAGGAGGTAAATCAGTGCAAGCCTTTTGATTCCTTCTCAAAATACATTGGGACATTTTTACCTTGAGTCAAAGGAATCACTTTAGTTTAAACATGTTTTGATTTAGGTCAGGCAATTTTTAGAGAAAAACATAATTTGTGGCCACAAAATCCTCATGGTGTAGCCATGGTGGCTGAAAAGTGTTTTATTGTAAACTGGAATCTGTTGGGAAAACTGTTCTCTGCAAACAGAGAGATTGATACAATCTTTAGTTTTATTATATGTAAATTAAAAAAAAAAATCTCTGTAGAAAATGATGTGTAATCTTAAAATTATTATGTACACTTTATAAATCCAAGGGGACAGTAATGTGGCATTAAGATTTATGCCTATAGGTTAAAAAACAGAAAAATGAGTGTCTTCTCATGTTCAGAATGTGAGATGCATGATGGCACTTCATTTACAGGAGTTTGAATTATTTAAGGAACAAATGGACACTTGAAAGGAAAGAAAAAAGTCAAGGTTTGTTGATAAAGCACGAAAGCTGAAGCAAATACTCAGGAGCTTTGAAACATTTTTCTTTGCTATGTATGCCTCAAGGCCAGAACCGATGATGCACATGAAATAGGTCTATTTTTCTCATTTCTTATAAATGCTTGTATTACAAATTTTTTGCAAAAATATCTAGCTCTCACACTTATAGATCTCACAGGTAAAAGTATCTGGCTGTTTTGGTGATTGTAATGTTCAAAGGGCATCTTCTTGCTTGTTCAGTCTGGTCTTGACACATATTGTCTGCTCCAGAGTTTGATTACCACGAACTCCTCTGTATATGTGTGCAAGCAGGGGTGGGAGATATTATCAATTTTGCATAGCAAAAAAAAAAAAA
>BLXT01006675.1:1000132-1012357 GCA_019648995.1 Plakobranchus ocellatus | reverse complement strand
TGGCCTCTCCTGGCACTAAAATAGTACATAATCAACATTCACAGGTACACAACCTGGAACCCCCTCCCCCTGGATCCCACCCTGATAAAATAATAATAAGCCATTTCATCTTTTGCTTCACAAATCCGTAGAATAAACGCAGTGTAGAAAGAATTCAGTGCTCATAATTAGAGAAATGCCCGCAATGGCAAAACTTGACTGTAACCCGACAAGTGTACATGCATTACGATTCGCACATTTCAACGAAAATTGGGTCAACGAAGCCTTAATATACCGATTCATATCCACCTTCTGTGTGCACCATTGGATTAGGGCTCCCTATACCCCTGACGCAACTGTGGCCTGCTAAGGTACCGATCCTTTTTTGATCGTTATAATTTATTGTAAGGGCTAACGCACACTACGCTTCGCGCTCACCTCTCGCTTTTCACATACTCTCAAGCAGCTCGGACGGAGGGCCTTAAAGCCTGAGATCAGCTTGTTGTGGATTGTCCATATACACCCCATCCCCTCCCCCCTCTCCGCAAGAGTCTGCTCATAGGCATCGTAACAAACTTAAGGGATGTAAAACACAATTAGAACTCTAACCCGCAAGACACTGGTGTGTTGTACAAGACAAGGGTGTTGTGTAGCGTGTCCACAGAGTGCAGTTGCATGATTGTAACATGTAATTGTTTGCAAGTTTGTCTGGAATGAAGCGGGATTTAGGCTTGCTGATATTCTGAGTTCATGAAGACAGATTAAAGCCCCTTTTCCATATGTACGTAATACGTTGCGTATTGCCTCCTCAAATGCCTGTTTGCATATTAATGTATGTGATCCAACAATTGGTTTATAGGACTTTGAATACATCACATTTTGATATAGGCCTATATAAAGCTATAGCTCCTTTCTGGTCTAGACGAGATCACAACTATCAGATTTTTGTATTGCTGTTTTTAGAGAATGAGGAGGAGACAACATTGGTAATGGGCTATAATATATTACGCAAAATAAAAACATTGGTGTGTACCACCACGTTCAGAAAAAATTAGAACTGGGTTTAGAATTTCGCCTTACAAGATCAATTTATTCATCAAGTTAATCGTCAAAGACGAAGTATCTTCATGGCTTTTTGAAACCACCACTGCAAAAACACCCAGTTTTTATAAGTTCCTCGGGTATTTCTGTCTTCTGCCCTCTGCATAACTGCATGATGAATATTCGAACTATATTGCCGAAAACGCATAACGCATCACGTATCACGCACACAGGGTAAACGTGTAATAAACTTACGATGTAACCATTGTTTAACTATCACATCCTGCTGATTTTGAAAAACGCATTAATGGAAAGGGGGCTTAATTAGGCTTATAGGCGTGAGAGCTGCGAGTGTGTGAATTGAGTGATTGTGCTCACAATTATAGATGAGCAATCTGAGATTTTGCTGTCGACTCTCAGTTTAACTCAGTCAAGAACAGGTCGTTGGCAAGCGTGAGTCCTGACGAGTCTAGGTGTATCTTATTATGAAAGTTGACTAGCTTGGAAGCTGATCTTTGGGTAAGTTTGCCTTAAGTAGTTGGTTGATTTTGTGTATAGTCAATTCAGAGCAAGGTGATCTCAGGCTTTCAAAGAAACAAATAATCAATGATATCTCTAGAGCTTTCAGGAATAAAACACGAATCTTTCACTTGTGCTTTCGGATTTTGGCGGCTGATTCTTAGTTGATCAGCTCAGATTCAGGGATAGTTTTTGAAATGTAAAACAAGTAATGCAAAGAAAATATATCTCCCTGTCACTTGCTTTACTTGTTTAACTTTGATGTGACAAGCTAGTAAATAGTCTGGGCATTCATGGATTTTCTTGTGGGCATATTCTGTAGTCTTGACTAAAAATGTCTTGCAGCTTTTGCCAGTTTTTCCTCCGTGGTCTCTGTCCAACGCTGGCTCTATTATAGCGTAAATCTGACATTGATGACCAATGCATCATGTTTCACTCTGGTTTTTCTTACTCCAAACAATGAATATGCGCTGCTTGGCTAAACTTCTTGAGTCAATGTCGTACATGATTTTTGTCTTTTCAAAAACTATGTGCGTTACTCCTATAAAAAAATAAAAAACAAACAGGAGAATGTAATTGTGCGCCATTAGCACTGTTTTGATTTCAATATCCCACTGTGATAATCTACTGTACTGGTGTACAGTTTAGTCTACATCTGTAGAGCAGCGTACACAGCCAATACCATTACGATAAATTCAATATTTGCAGAAATATATGATCAAAACAGTTGGACAAAAATGTTCAATTTCGTATAATGAGGAAAAACTGGTTCCCTGTCATGCGGCTAAGATCGAAAAATGTCCGGCAGCAGGAAGCTGGGAAACGTGCAGTAAACTATAAACATTCACATGCATAGAGGCAAAAGGGGGGCAAAATGCCTGGAGTGACAGTTTTTAGATCTAGATCTAGATTTCTAGACGACTTTGACTATGTCGAATAATGGATTCCTTATCTTAAACAAACACACAATTATTTCGATATCGCGGGCTCTTTCTTAGAGGATAAAAAAATATAGGCCTAGTTCTCGCATGCATATAAATGTAAATAAATCTAATCATACATTTGAAATCTCCGGGCAAGACTTCCAAATACGCACATAAGAAAAGAGAATCTGCTGATGTTAGACTGCTTTCCAACTTGTCATATTACAGTATAACCATTTGATCGTGGGGAAAAGGCACATATTTTATTTCCATTACTTGTCTTAGATTTCAAAAAACTAAAACTGAGCCGCCATTACAACCCGAAAGTATTGAGTGCTCGTAGCTCCTTTTCCCAAAATTGAAAAAAAAAAAAGAAAAAAACTTTGCTTTTAAGTGTAATTATTTTTGTATCACCAATTGTCTTGTAAACAATAAAATTAATTGTTTACAGATGACTAACATTCCTATCATTTCGTTGTTCATACAATGGAACATCATGTGTGTTCATAATCGGAAATCTTCCCAGTCTTTCAATGTATCTGTAGACGTCAGAGATAGAATTTTCAATATAATATCTAGGGCTACAATTTCGATCTAAAAAAAAAATCCGTCCGGTGCCATTGTAATCCGAAAGTATTTAGTTTTCATAATTTTTTTTCCAAAATTAAAAGAACACATATTTGCTTTCGAAGAAATTATATTTGTTTTTATACCAAGTTATAAAATCTTCCACAGTTTGTTAAAATTGTCTTCATTTTGTCAAGCAATAAATCTTCTGTATATAATCGGAAGTCTTTTCCATGTATTTCAAATCTATTAAAAAAAAAACCCACATGTTTATCGGAACGAGTCGCTTTGTTTCAGAGGATATGAATTTTAAAAAATTCAATTGTCTTTGTTCAATCGTCTCTTCATTTCTTGGAAAAGTTACTTTCTGGAAAAGATTTCCGCACGGGTCAGATGATTATGACTGGAGTCTTCTTTTAAGCCTTATACCTTAACACTTTCGCTTTCAGATGCATTGAGTATAAACACGGTTCGTGTGTTGTTTCTTTCATGTTAGAGACAAAATGGTATTAAAAATCTCTCGTACCCACCAACCTTCGCACTATTTTATTTCAAGCTTTAGTTTTCTAGGATTTGGCTGAAGTAAATAATTGATTATCAACGTTGATTATCAATTTTTAATCAGTTCCTCTGGGAATTCTCGAATTTGGTGTAAATGCACTTCCAGCATGGCCTTGTTTACGCTTGGCCTTCAGAAAAATATTTACTACTGGTGTTTCATCTTTATAAGAGACCAATTAAAAAAACCTTTTTTTTTTTCAGCAACATGACTTCGAGATCGAAAAAAAGCGAAGACTTTCAGAATGAGCCCATAGAGGACAAACTTGTCAGTGAGGTACCTGGCATCGGGAAAACCCTGGGCGTGAAACTGGCGAGCGCTGACATTGACAAGGTACAGACTTTACAAACCAAAAGATATAACTCTTCTTGAGAATAAAATCATGTTGCTTGGAGTTTCGGATTTTTTGTATTCCAAAAATAGAATTGAACGTTATGGTGCGCAAAAAATGTTGATTAGGACTCTGATTGGTTCAGAAGATACGCAGAGCCAAGTCATGTGAAACTCTGAAGAAGGCTCACTAAATATATTTCTGTTTCAGTCAGAAAACTGATTTTGTAATTATCATGTGGTTTTTTCAAAAAGAAATATGCATAAAGCAAAATGTATGTATTCTAACGTTTAAAATATTCTGCTTTGCTCGAGAAATTCAAGTTCTTTTGAAAGATTAATTCTCGTTTAAAGAAGAGTAGAAGCTAATCTCTCTCTTTTTTTTTCATATAAATTATTTCAATCACTCAGCTTGTTAAGACTCGAAATGTTTGAATTTAAATTACACATAGATTTTCTTCATATTTTTTTTATAATTTACAAATAATATTGATTTATATGAGAAGTCTTCTCGCGGTGTTGGTCTATGGTAAAGCTCAATTGTAACAGACAAAACAAGAACAATTAAGGCAATAGAGGAATCGTGTTCATTTCCATAGTGAATTACCTGCCACAGGTTCTGAGTCTTCTTTCAAAATAGTTATCTTTTGATTCTTAAGTTCTTGTTTCTATGAGAGGGTTTGCTATGAAAGATTTTCTCATTTTCATATAAATAAAAAAAAAAATCATTAAAAACAAATTAATTCAGAATATAAGGTGTTTTTACATGTTTCAGCTTAAATAATGCGCAAATAGTGTATTATATATATATATATATATATATATATATATATATATATATATATATATATATATATATATATATATATATATATCATCATCATCACCATCATCAGGTACCTTGTCTGGAAGAGACATTGGCGATCATGTTTCTCCACTCAAACCTATTCTCAGTTAACCTTATTAAGTTGTTATTGTTACCCTTGCCTATTGCCCATGACTTAAGGCTTTCCATAAAAGTTATTCTCTGTCTACCTCTACTGCGTATTGCCTGCGTTACCCTCAAATATAGTCTAAAAACTGTAGGTGCCTCTATCTTATGATTGCAACTAGTTCTAGCACAACATTCTTTGCTTTAAAAAACCCAGTGTTCAATCGTATTTATGCAATATAAAATACTTAACACCAGAAAGTTAGCGTTCAATGTCAGGAGCATGTTTGGTTTATGTGTATATAGCATGCAACAATAAGGTGATCTCAGGCTTTTAGCCCCCTCCTCTTATACGAGGTGCAGAGGGCGAGGCTCAAAACCCTTCCTGAAGCGTTCCTGTAAGTCTTGGGGTGGGTGGGGGGGGGGAAGCCCCTATCCACTATCCACTATCCACTATCCACTGTGCCACCGTGCCACCAAGGCCTTATGTCAGGAAAACGTGTACAAATTAACAGTTGTAACTGACAATCTTTAGCAACAGAAAACTTGGGATCATATTCTGTTTGATCTTTCTGGGCCCAGCATGGACCAAATCTATGGCTTGTGTGCTTTGATGGTCCGTAAATCAGATGTATATCCACAGCTATGCTGTTTAGACCTATGACATTTAACAGATTTATATTTTCTCTCTCAAAATGTATTTTTCAAGTTGTTTGGTCAGCAACAGTATCTCTATAAAATTAGAGATAGGCCTATTAATGTTTAAAAAAAAAAATTAGTTTTCTTCATTGTAAGCTCATAAAAAGAAAAGTACGGCCATGACTATCAACTTCTGTCAATGTCGAAAAAAATGTCACTTGTTTTATTTTATTGCAAAGCCACAGCATTTCGCCATTCATTTTCTCATGTAAACTACCACAATAGTTCACTAAACGCTCCTGCTTTTGTAATCCCACCCAGGCCTATAAAGTCCTTGCTCAGTTTCTGATGTGTGATAAGAAAGATGCCAAGTTCAAGGACTGGCTGCAGAAAACTTGTAAAGCCAATGAAGAGCAGCAGAGAGACTGCTTCGACGCAATGAAAGATTGGTGTTCTCAACACGGTCTCTAAACTCGAATAGCGCAGTACAGATAAAGTCACCTCCAGAATGGACTGGCTTTTTGTTTCAACAATATTGATGCCAAATTTAGAGTTTTCGGGAATTTTTTGGGACTTTATGATTCATTTTGGGATTGTTCATTTTGTGCAACATTGAACATGCAAACGGAAAGTTAACAAACACAGGCTGAGAAAGATATCAAACTCTTTGAACAAACTCTCATGTACCCACATTTAACGACATATTGTTTTCGAAATTTTTGAACAAACTCTGATGTACGCACATTTAACGACATATTGTTTTCGAGATTGCGATAAACTTTTGAACTATTCATTTCATGGATGAGAAAAGTTTGCCCCCTACCCAAAGCATTTTCAGTTTCGTTTAGACCATTGATATTTACAATTTGAGGACACTTTTCAAACGTGGGAAAACAAGAACAAAGCAAAAAACAAAACAAAACAAAACAAAACCACACACAATGGTGGCATTAAACTAATAAAGGTGTTTTCATGAACGTTTCTTGCTTGTTGTAGTTATCTCTTTCTCATCCTTTTTGTTTTGGTTCTATCACATGTTTTTGTACAAAGTCCTGGAGAGAGAGAGAGAGAGAGAGAGAGAGAGAGAGAGAGAGAGAGAGAGAGAGAGACAGACAGACAGACAGACAGACAGACAGACAGTCAGACAGACAGTCTGACAGACAAACGGACAGTGTGTGTGTGTGCGCGCGCGCGTGTGTGTGTGTGGTGTCTGTGTGTCCTGGCGGGTGTGCGTTTTAGATCACGTGGGGGAAATCTATTAATATTCTGAAATTCCAAACAATTCATCATTGAAATTAAAGATTATCAAGTGCCTCCGAACCGTTTCACGAGGACGTCGATGTCACAGTGAATAGTGAGTACGCCCTGAGATATGCAGGGACCATTATGTTGCGGGTTCGAGCCCCGCTAGTAGCGCCCTGGTCTGACAGAAGGCCTCACCGCCTGAGATCACCTTGTTGTGAGCTGGCTATATACAAACACCGAACTAAACCTCTCTCTATCTCTCTCTATCTTTCTCTCTCTCTCCCTCTCTCTCTCCCCCTCTTTCCCTCTCTCCCCCTTCTTTCTCTCTCTCTCCCCCCCTCTCTCTCTCTCTCACACACGCACACTAACTGCACTGGGCTGCACCGAGTGCACTCATCCCACTAAGCCCTAGGCCTGACTTAGGCTAGGCAGCAGAAAAAAAATGGGTAGGAAATAGTGTTAATCTGATTTTGACGCTAACACCTTTCTGATTGACAAAGGTTGACCTCTACACACATCCAATTGTACCTGATGCTATCATTGCTATGAATCCTAGCACAAATTCATTGAAAAAGATGTAATTAAAGTCACTTGAAACTTCGCATTATCCAGTTTTGTGTGACAAAAACAAAAATCAAAATTGTCAGTGTAATTTTTCATTATAAGCAAAAAACGTAAGTTCAAAATTCGAGCCTTTTAAACTGCTGTTCATATTCAATGAACATCATCATCTTCTGTTGTGTAGGTCGTCGTTATCATCATCATAAGCATCAACAATATCATTCTTATTTGTCGCCGCTCCTCATATTGATTTTGTAAATAAAGTTCTGCAAAAACGTGGATTGTCATCATTGTTTCATTCGAAATATTCTACACTAGTCATATTGATTTGAGAAAAAAAATTGAATTTATCAGGACCACTTTATATATATATATATATATATATATATATATATATATATATACGCCGTTTCAAACTAACATGGCTGTGATAAAACTGAAAGGTAACGTCAAATTCAAATACAATGTGAAAGATAACAAGAACATAGATTTGACAGATTCATGATGAATTTGCTCCGAGAGAAGATTCTCTGCAATAAATTCATTTGCATGGCAAATGCTGAACAATTTGTTACATGCAAACGTCGAAAAAAATTGATGCGACTTCTAGTGACATGTGGCCCATTTGGATTGATTTGAAATGTGTAATATAGGGCAAAATATGACCCATCTGGACAGTTTCAAAGACAAAATGTGATAGAGTGGGCAAAATTTGCCTCCCAATTATATTGCAGGGATCCTACATTGAAGATACGAACCTGCTACCAATGGCAAGTTAGGAGCCTAAGCTAGTGCGCTGCTGCCAGTCAGGCACTAAATCATTAGATAGTGCAGCGTTAACAATTTGAATATTATAATATTATGTTATATGGTTAATATTTTAAAAGATCTAAATTTTCCCCTAAGAGGCTTGTGCAATACTACAATCTCAATACTCATAAATATTGTAAAACAGGAAAAAAAAAGAAAAAAAAACACAACAAGCTGTTTGTGTGACACAAACTTTATTAAAAAAAAAATGAAATATAAAAAAAATGTAAAACAGGTAACAAATGTTACCAAGCAAAACTGCAAGCATGAAACATTTTTGGGGTTTCTATTTTTTTTTAACAAACTAAAGAATTTTAATCAAAACGGGGATAATAATAACGAAGAATATAACCAATATAACCATAATGGTGACAATGATGATGATGGTGAAACTCAAACATGAACATTTTTTTGGCTTTTATTTTTAAATTTTTTTTTTCAGTTCTTTTTTTCAATTTTTTTCTTCTCAATGGAGAATTTAACCAATACAAGCATAATGATAACAGTGATGATGAAACTCAAACATGAAACAGTTTTTGGATTTTATTTTTAATTTTTTTTTTTTGCATATAAACAATACGAGCATAACGGTGACAATGATGGTGATGGTGAAACTCAAACACGTACAATTTTTTTACTTTTGATTTTTATTATTTTTTTTTTTTCAGTTTTTTTTTTTACTTTTTCTTTTCAATACAGATTATAACCAGTATAAGCATAATGATGAAACTCAAATATGTAACATTTTTTTGGCTTTTGATTTTTATTATTTTTTGTTCTGTTGTTTTAATCAAACTCAAGGCAATAAAATACAACTATGTAAAACGTAAAAAGTTAAATAAGAGACAAATGACGAAAACAAACAAGGAAACCTCCGCAGGGGGTCTGACCAGAGAAACTCTGATAAGTCTGTTAGGATTTTCACTATCATATTTGATCTCATTCAAAGCTGCCACAGGCTGCACATATAGTAACATGAGCCTAAGCTTACGATTATTATGAATATGGGGATTCACATATTTTCTAATAAAAGCAGAGATATGAAGATGATGACAATGAATGATGAAGATGTTCATACAGATGGGGACAATGATGATGAAGTAAATCAGACTTTGAAAATAAATGCTGAAAGGATGATGGTGATGATGCCAACATTAATTGTGATCAACATGTTGATGGTGATGAAGACGATGATGGTAATCCCGGTGGTGCTGGAAATGATGAACATGACATAATGGTGGTGGTGATGAGGATGATCCCAGTGATGATGGTGGTGGTAATGATGATGATATTGACATAACAAAGGTGGTGTTGATGAGGATAATGCCAGTGATAATAGTGATCATGATGGTGGTGGTGGTGATGCTTATGGTGGTGGTGGTGATGGTGGTGGTGGTGCTGCTGCTGCTGCTGCTGATGATGGTGATAACGATGTCAGTGTGGGCATAACAATCATGATAGTGATGACGATTATAGCTAGCGATGCGAATGGTGATGATAAGGATGGCAATAGTGATGTCAGTGAAGATCATGATGATGACAATGAATGAAAGCGGTGATGGTGATTATAATGATGATGAATATTATGACATCAACCAATTCCATTGATAAACATGTTAGCAGATACAAATAATAAAAGATTTCAGGGTGGCAGCTTGTAAGCAACGATAAATGAGTCATTCCAGTATGTCACGAACACCAGAAATAAAAGGTAAATAATACCTCTGATGTAGGACGTTGAGTTCTTTAGATCTATATAGATCTAGCTGAAATAATGGAACTCTGGAGATTGTGTGAAAACGTAAAAAACTGAGTTTATTTAACTCAACAGCAGGAAATTAAATCAAGCAATATTCAGATAGGCTGTCGGTAAAAATACTAGATCTAGCTCTATAATCTGCGTAATCGTTATACATTGATATCTCTGTGATCTCTACGAACTTTCTGCCTACTCTGTGTCTTCTCTGTGTACTCTGTGTGATCTCTACGAACTTTATGCCTACTCTGTGTCTTCTCTGTGTGATCTCTGTGTGATATTGGTATATCTCTGAGTCTCCCTTTCACCAATCTTCTCCCGGTATTTATACCTTTTTCAAAAGAAAACTCCACAAATTTCTGGAAATCTATCCCATAATGCAAGCGTAGGATGTTCGAAAATATAGATCTAGAATATTACATCATAATCCTAAAATAACATAAAAGCAGTCTTCGAAAAGACATTAGGAAAAACCCCTGGGCTAAAAATAGAACATGAGTCACGTTCGTTTACGTAATGAATTCTTTTTCGCTTTGCATAAATTAACTTCCCTAAACTGGTTCTTTCTAGAACTCTCGAGTTGACGTGCGTTCAATAACAAACCCTAAGTCTAGTTTTTTTGTTACACAGTATTAGAAATAACCTGTCTTTAAGGAGAGGGGAGAAGAGAAACAGCTAAACCATAGAACAAAGCTTTTCCATTTGTATTTCAGTTAAATGTTTTAAGTTTGTCATTATGAATGATCCTATCCTAACAAACTTTCAACATTTTCTTTTCGACTTTACGGGTTTTTAAACAAAACCACGCCAGGGACTCGTTTACCAGTCTGGATTGAGTAGTCCTTTATTGAAAATTTATAATAAATCATAATACAAGCAGTATAATTTATGATAAATCATCATAGCAAGCAATGTATGAGAACTCTCACATGTCAGTTCGTTTCTCTATCCAGGTATCAATACAAAACACTACCTTCATTGACCAAACTTCTGAGTTTTTTTCACGCATGGATCAATAATCTGGAGTGAAATCTTTTGAAAAAAAAGATTATTTAATATTTTGATTATACAAGGAAACAAAGAACTGCACCGACAATATCCAACCTTGCCTGCAGAGGTAATGTCCCTTTACACATTAAGTATGAAAAATATATAAATCAATAACGTATAAATGTGCCCTGCAAACATCTAATGCAGATATTACAATAAAATACGGACAAGTCGAAAAAAAAAACTTGAATGGATCAATCTTGTCTCTCTATAAAGTGAGCAAAATACATGCGAATCATCTTCATCCATGTTTTATCATTTTTAAAGTTTCAGCTTTTATTTTTTGATTAATTGACTGAGAATTATTTAAACATGCTTCAACTATCATTGAAGCAAAAATTAATTTAATTTTTGGATTCTGTTAAACAGATGGCTGGAAAAAGGCACCTCTGCAACAGATTACACACTAGATTGGCCAATCACATAAAGAAAAGAGGATGTACAGGCGGTAGACATTTCAATTAGTACCTGTTATAACTACTATAAACCACACCTGCAGCAAATGCCATAGAATGAGTAGTTCTAGCATTGGGCTCCACAGCCTCAGCATAAACACAGGGAATGGACTAGAAAAGCGATTTTTCATGTACCCGTTATAAATACTACATACACACTGTAGAAACCACAGGCAGCAAAAATTGTAGTCAAGTACCAAAAATTGCATCTGTAGCAAATGCCTTAGGATCTAGAGTTCTTGCACTGGGCTCAACAGCCACAGTAAGCGTTGTGCAAGCACGGAGGACTGACTCGAAAAAAGATATTCCATTGTTATTTGAGGCAAAGAATGATCACAGAACTTGGGCTTGATACACTCCAAGAATAGTATCAAATATTTAAAATGCAACTTCTAAATCATTCGGACTGGAGGCAAGACATTGATGAACTTCAACCAAAAGTTGAAGAAAATTATGAATTTAAAAAAAAATTCTTTAAAACGTATTTTTAGAAAATTTATTTTACACATGATGTGCAACATTTATCTCATAATTATAGTGCAGGACCTAAAGGGATTGAGAATTCAGTTTGTGCCTGAAGAAACCAACATAACAAAACAAGTAGCGAATGTCATAGAATCAGTAGTTCTTGCACTGCACAAGTACAGAGAACTGATTAGGAAAGAGATATTCCATTGTCATCTGAAACAATGGATAAAAATACACAATGTATTCCTTTTTTCAGTGGCCCAGGCCTTGCCTTCATTCAATATGAAAGCGGTGAATCATGTTTTTCTCTGTTACATCCTGAGCATTTCAGGTAAAAAGTCCTGGTTATTTTTTGTGTAGCCAGTTTAACACATGTTGAGGAAGAGGCACCT
>BLXT01006675.1:896512-918776 GCA_019648995.1 Plakobranchus ocellatus | reverse complement strand
GGAGAAGGCGAATTTTATCAACGGGACAAGCGAGTGGACGGTGTATCTGTTGATTATATACGCCTCAGGATTGCTGGTTTAAACACTTCTTCATGTCTATTCTATTGTAATCACATAATAGAAAATATTGTTTGGTCAATACATATACCGATATATCAATCAATTTTTAGGCGGAATGTAATATTTTTTTTCTCTCTCTTTTCAATCTAGCATGCTTTCTGCAACTGGCGGACCGACTAGTAGCAGAATGTATACGGGACAGAGAGGGCGAAAACGTGGATTCGAGAGACAGACAGCTCGGTAAGTGTGTGTATCGGTATCGCCCAGACCTAGGGCCTAAACTCGAGTACAAGGTATTTTAAACTACAAGGCGAGTGCTTTTCAAAACGCCCTACACTATTTTTGAGAAACACCTAATGGCATTGTGTCAATTAACTTATTGCATCGCAAGGACGCTTCTTGCCGTCACGTGGCGTCGGTGGCACAGTGGCTAGCGAGTCCGCCTTGAGACATCCAGGGGTCCCTCTGTCGCGGGTTCGAGCCCCGCCACCGGCGCCCTGGCCTGACGGAGGGCCTGAAAGCCTGAGAACACCTTGTTGAGGACTGGCTAGACACATAAACCAACCTTGCCGTCACTCTGGCCCGACAAAGAACTCTTTTTTTAAAGAGACTTTTGATCCCCCCCCCCCTTTTTTTTTAAAACAATACTACAAATATTTTTTAGGAGCAGTAATATTGCTACCTACATATACATAAAAAACATGCGTATGCACATACATATATGCACATGCGTAATAATTCGACATTTTTTAAAAACTAAAAATTGACACATTGTAGGTGACATAATACCATCCGACTGATTCATTATTGTTTAAGGATAATTGTAATCTCTATCCTCGTCTTATTTTTTAAATGCTATTTTTTTCGCGTCACATTAGTTCAAGAAGTTCAAGCACTGTAAGAAAAAAATGTATGAATCAAAAAATCTTTCTCTAGGAATGTTTATGTGGCTTCTTAGATGCTTTATGCCAAATTTCAGGGAAATTGGTAGAAAAAAAATTAAAAAAGTTTTATGCAAAAAAACTTAACATTAAAAAATCCAAGATGACAGCCATATATATTAGGTTATTTATATAAAAAAAATTTCCCCCGTCCAGTGTCTAATTTGACCTAAACACATACATCAATAAAGCCAAAACATCAAAAATTAAGAAAAAAAATTTTTCACTTTATTTGACAGCACATGCCCTCAAATACTTGACTTAGGCTAGCTTTTCCCGCCATTGCACCATGTGGATTGTTGGATTTTCCTCCCAAGGCCTCTTTGAATTTTCTTCTCTGTGTTTGTAGCGAAGTATAACATCTAGATCTAGACGAGTTTAATATTTTTTCTGTGTTTGTTCGAAGTGAATGGAATCAAAATTAGTTATTCATTAGGATTTAGATCTAGACCAGATTGAGAATTCAGCTCAAAATCCTAGATCTAGCAACCATGCGTTGTTGGCCGGTGAGCAGATTGGGTTCGGCCATACCCATAGATTTAGATAAATCTAGAATAGATCTAGAGTCTAGATCTAGATCTACGTGAATACCCGTTCGTTGAACGGGTATTCAGACACTAAATATTGACTCACCGACAACTCTAGAGTGGATCTTCTCCAAAAAATGGATTGACAGTGGCGACTCACCAGAGAAAAGGGGTTTAATTTCAGGAGGCAACTCTGGAAATTGTTTTAGATCAACTTTGCCATTGTTACAGCACAGAGTCTAGATCTACCTAGTGTTTCGTTTGGAAATTCGAAGGCTAGGCAGTGAGTACACTTTGTGGTCCATCCCCAGTGTAGCAGAGAAACTGAAATGAATTGACATCACATAGATACAAAAGCTTGTGGCAGTTGTGGGAAGTCGATAGGGTCTTGATCGTCGCCGTCTTGATCCAGATTAGATCTAGTAGGCCTATTTCACTTCAGCACTAATTCTGCAAGGAGTTGTAAGTGCTGAACGTCGTCTTTTTTGCAGCATAATCTGGCTACCCTGAACAAACACAGGTGTGGGCATAAATTGTAGCAAGTCGAATTATTTTATTTGACTAAAGATTTTATAATTTAAAACTGTCGTCCTGGGAATAAAACATTGAATATGATTTGAACGATACCATCAAATTGACACTGGTATAGACATGCCCACGATTACAAAAGTTTTTGTAAAACATAGATCTAAGCATGTGTTGGATTGAAAGGGGCAGGTGGCGAAATAAAAATGTTTTTGTTTTCACGGCAAAACAGTATTAAGCTCACAAAAGGCGTCACACACTAGATCAAAAATCAAAGAATTAGTTGTCAAAAACCGCGTGTCAATCGGTGTAGGCCTAGGCATTAAAAAGCCTTATTGCTTTACTCGCGAGCCACCACAAATAGATAAAAACCAGATGTAGATCTAGATTCACGATATTTTGATCCAGAATAGATCTATCGTGATATAAACCTAAGAGTATTTGGTAAATTTGTAATTAAGTCATATTGACATTAACGCTCTGACAAAATGAATGCATAGGGCCCTAACATGCTGAGTAAAGCCCTGTAACAAAAGAACAGAGTAAAGTACTTAAATTTTAAAACTATCTTGTAAATCGTTTGATTGCACCAGATGAGCCCCAAATTCGTTCTTAGCACAGCCCAAAACATTAGGCCCAAATCTAAGTATGTTTATATTAGCGAAAACCAGTTATGACCTTATGTTAAATAATACCAAGTATTCTGTGATCAAGTGTAATGTATCTAATTTTTAAAAATATAAATAAATAGTT
Source organism: Plakobranchus ocellatus (assembly GCA_019648995.1). Taxonomy (NCBI): domain Eukaryota; kingdom Metazoa; phylum Mollusca; class Gastropoda; family Plakobranchidae; genus Plakobranchus; species Plakobranchus ocellatus. The sequence continues at coordinate 915,970 of BLXT01006675.1, read as the reverse complement.
ATATATTTTTAAAATCTAGATTCTCATCTAGGTGAGGATGCAAGAACTTAAACTAAGCATAGAGATGCTTGCCTGGTTTTATGGATTGATAGCTACCCCCCCATTGATACCACTAATATCATCAAATGAACTGGAAATGACAAAATGTACCGAAAAAATCCTGAGAGCGAATGGGCAATGATTATCAATATGATGAATATATCCTCTTTAATTTGTGACAGAAAAAAACCCTGTCACATTGGATTCAGGATGCAAATAAAAAACTATCAAATGAAAGAAATGTTCAGTTGATTAGAAATTGTCGGTGTGATCGCTTTTTGCAGTAATGGCCAAGAGAATCAGATCAAGGGTCAATGAGTAAATCTAAATATATAGTTTTAACAGAAATCGTCATTCTCCAGATTTTTTTTCCGCAGTAGAAATTCAGGCACCAGTAAAACAATATATCATTTGATCACTCCAATAGACAATGATGAGCATTCTCTGGAATTTGGGAGTTTGCCTATCTCATCTATGGATTTTCAGACCTAGGTCTATTGATCAGTTTGCCAGCAATTTTACTATCTGGGCCTTAAGGGAATACTATCTTCTTTAATCTGTAAAAAAGGTATTTTGAGGCGAGGATGGGCAATATTTTGCCTCTTACAGGCAATCTTTTTTTCTAAAGCCACTATAGGTCTGGATTTTGTAAATGTTATCGCAATTGATTTCTTTTATGAATTTTAATATAGTTGCAATCTTGTGTTGATCTGTATAAATGTGCGTTTTCCATATATGAAAGTGTGATTTTAATTTGTTATTTTTCACACAGACATTCTCGTCAGAGCGGGCATAACTAGAGATAATCGGGGTAAGAACTTTTTTTTCCATGGCCAGTATTAAAATCTGCACTTTTCATAAATCTTGCATTATTTTTTCTCTAACTAGTATCTCCTCTATCGAATAAAATATCCAAGTATTGGTCTGCTAAACAATCGATCAAATGGGGAAAAAAATAGGGTGGACTTGCAAGGGAGGGGAGGTGGAAGTGATTGAATATTGTGGAATAATTAGTTGTGACCTTTCACATCATAAGCATACAAGTAGAATCTGAAATGCATCCATAAATGTGTGTTTATTTTATCTTTGAACCTGGAGATGTAGTTCTTATTTTCTGCATGATTTTTTCCACAGCAACAGCCGTGGTCGTAGAAAAATGCAATGTTTGCAGAAAATTTACCTACCCTGCTTTAACGAACATGATTCCAGAGACTTGGATGGTAACATGTGACAGGTTAGTGACTTACACTCAGGTGTATCAACCTAAAGAATTTAGATTAGTAGCTCTGGGCCTTATTTTTAAAGTATTGCACAAAATTGTCAAGTACATCTTTTCTAGGAAGTGTGTAGATTTTCAATGTGATGCTGAGAGAAAGCAGAATAGTTACCAAACGGTGAAAGCCAAAATTTTTTCAGTTTTTTTTTTTCAAAATAGTTTTTAAAAATCTCAAATGACAAATTTGAAAAGAGCATTTGAGCCCCACAGAAATATAAGGTAAATTCAGAGAAGCATTAGATTCTTGTGAAAACAGTTCGTCCAGGTACTCTACATTGTTTGGTGAATAAACTTAAACTTTTAAGGTCACCACGTTTGACTTTTGACTTAAATGATCTTTTCATCATAGTTGTATTCAAAATATTTTTTGGTTGAGTTAAGCAGGAAGGATGCATCAGAAACAGATTTTTACGAAATAATCCTTTTTTTTTTTTATACTATCAAACCCACAAGCTGAGGAGAGATATTTATGCATTGACGAGTGCAATAGTTTCAAATATCATTGGTAAAAATCGCTCAAACATAAGTTTTAGGAAACCCTCTTTCACAAACATTTCCACAAATTACATTATGAATCTAGAGGGCGAGGTTTTTTTTTTCTATGCACAAGCCAAATTGGTGATTCTATGTTTTTCATCTCATTTTATTAGGTCTATAAGTTTTGCTTCATTTTATTTGTACTTGAATTGCTGAAACCTTGAACAAATATTGTCTTTTTAAGCATGCAACTTCAGACTGTGCCAGCAATTACTAGAATTCTGGCAACTTTACTGGCCAGGCCTTTTGTTAAAAAGGTATTTTGTGGCACGAAGAGACAATATTTTGCCGTTTAAAAATGCTAAAATTCAAAATGTACAGCCCATCTTTACCCCCCCCCCCCCTATGACTACAACTGCTTTTGATTCAGTTGGACTGCCCTTGAGGCATAAAATGTTGCAACACAATGAGATCATCTTGGTTACTGTAAATAAGCGTTATATTTCAATATGTCATTAAACTAATGGTGATCACATTGAGTTGATCTTTTTTTTGTTAATAGTAAGGAGCCAGTTTATTGCTGTAGATGCTTTGATAACTCAACATTTTTTTGTGTGTGCTTTTTAATGAGACTTGGTCGTTTGTTTCACCCAATAAGTTGCCTTTGAGCATAAATCCAGCAATATTTCACTTATCTTCTGTTTCAGATGCTATGTGAAATGTCATCGACATTGCGTAAGGAGCGTTCCTCCTTTCTATTATGCGTGGCGGTGTGCCCACTGTGTGTAAGTTAAATGCATAAAATTAGTCTCTGAACTTGGGTAAAACTTTCTTGTAATCAACTTAAAACTGACATATGAATAGGAGACTTGATACCTTTTATGCTCGATTCCATGCAAGGGAATTTCGTTTCTGTTTTGTCTTGTCTTACTATGTCTTCAAAGATGGTGTCACTCACAAAGCCTCTTGAAACAATAATTAAATAGCCTTATGTGTCGAACCTGAATAACAAAGTATACAAACAAACTGTCCGAAGAAAGTGAGAAATGAAAGAGTTGCAAAGCTAATGCTTCAACACTGAAAATGTCAGGTTTTTTAGAATCTCACATTGGATTTTTCTCTCTCTCATTTCAGGGATGATGAGGTGTGAATCACCTTTAATGACACTTCTGCTGCCCAACAGTTGCTGCCCAACAGTGCTGCCCAACAGTTGCTACCCAACAGTGCTGCCCAACAGTGCTGCCCAACAGTTGCTGCCCAACAGAGCTGCCCAACAGTTGCTACCCAACAGTGCTGCCCAACAGTTGCTACCCAACAGGGCTGCCCAACAGTTGCTGACCAACAGTTGCTACCCAACAGTGCTGCCCAACAGTTGCTACCCAACAGTGCTACCCAACAGGGCTGCCCAACAGTTGCTGACCAATAGTTGCTACCCAACAGCTGCTACCCAACAGTGCTGCCCAACAGTTGCTGCCCACTGTATGACAGGTATTTCTGTCATTGTGACTAGATTTCCTGATCTACAATTTGTCATGGATTTTGAATGATAAACATTTAGCAAGACTTTTGTTCAACATGAGATATGAACCGTTATTGTTTTATTTTAGAGTAATATTCAACTGTCGTTTTTATTTAGAGCAATGGCCAATTTCATGCCAGTAGATTCTTTACACATTAGCTTTCTAGATATATCCTAAGAATTCCTAATCAATCTATGAGCCAGACTTTTCTATATGACATGGACAAGTTACCCAACATTTGGTGTTTAATTTATCTATTGGAGAGAGATTGCAGATTTTATGCAATTAGATTCTTCACTTTCATGAGCCTAGATGTACTTCATTAATAAAATATCAATTTACAATGTTGTGGGGCTGGCCATTGGGTGATAAATTATGAAGAGGATTCGTGGTGATTATAATTGCTCTTAAGAATTTAGGTCTTGCTAGACCTCAGTGAGTGGAATATCCTCCTTGATTCTTTTAATTTTGTGATCTTTAGTGCCTTCCTTTGCTCCCAGCCATTTAAAGATTTCAAAATCTCCCTTTGTCTCCTCTTTCTATCCATTACTGGGTCATGCCTTAAATTTTACTGCATTTAGTAGTGGAACAAAACAGCCAATTCAGGAACTAGATAGCAAAAACTGCCACATGTTTGTACAAGTCTTGTGATAGAGATGACCAAACCAATATTTTTGTTGGACTCCATCTGCCTGTAATGCTTGCAATAGCTTTTATACTGCCATTGCTAAGAAAAACTGCATAGCAGTACCTAAATCTCCAAATCAAACACTTGGTTTGCAATGAGATTTTAACATGAAATACATCTGAGGTTTTGAAATTTAAAACGGCCATTCTTTAAATTCGTCTTGTTCAGTAAACTCAAAAATTCCAATGACATGCCTGGATAAACTATCTTGCCTTGAATATAGTGGTGAAAAATCTATGGGACAGAGTTGAACTTTTCAACTAACTGGGTTGATTTCCTGGTACATAAAGCCAGGATACTCAAATAACTAGCTGCTGTGTTAGCAGACAGAACAAAGCCATCGGTGTTTTAGTGGAGTGTGATGGTGTGATGGCTCAGTACCAGAAAAGTCACACCAAACAGACTTGCATTCTGTCTCTAGAAAAGGTATTTGATGCAAATTTTCCGCGCAGAAGATACCAATCTGTATCTGAACAGATCATTGGGTCATATATTTAGCTCTAGCAAGCAGGTGTGATATAATGCCGGTTTTTGTAGGAGACAAAGTGCTACCTGCATTGGTTCTAGAACTATAAAGTCTTGAGACAAGCTTTGCAGCCCTAAAATCGGCAGAGACCCATTTGTCAATTTCAGCATGGCACTTTATACTGGTTTGATGTGGTCTGAAAACCTCAGATCAGCCTGAAATAGATGGGTTATGTGCCCAGCAAAGGAAAGCATCATGCTAGCGGCTTTTTTGGCATATTAGGGTTCAATTCCTTTGGTGTGTAAAGGCACCATACTGGCGGCTATATTAGCGTGATAAATACCATCAGGTAGAATAGTTTCTTTGCTGCATAAAGGCATCATACTATCTACCTTGATAATGTGATAAACAGTATCAGGTAGAATAGCTTCATGAGTGGTGTAAAGCATCAAAACATGAGTTGATCTTGTTGCACACTGACTATATGTATATAAACCTGACCATTCTCAAATGGTGACCTGGAGTTTTTCCCCTTGGCTGGCACCAAATGACTTTTTGCTATTACATCCCCCTACGGAAATTGTGCTTGTCGAATCTTGGTGAATTCTTTTTCCAACTATGGTTGTATCAGTTCACTGGCTCTATTCTCTCTTTTTTATCTTTCTAGATTTTTCTTCTATTTTTTTTTCCGTCCTTAGTTCAGAGAGTTGAATCACTTAACCCAGGCACAAAATTGTCATAGTAGAAAAACTCTGCAGTCATTAAAAAAATCTGTTTTGCTTTGCAGTTATTTTAGTCTCGGTATGATCCAAAAGTAAATAGACTTTAGAAACACAGGTGGATCAGTTCAACTTGCTAGTGTTAGTTTGTTTTTAGACTTTTTGAAAACTAATATTTTATTTTAAGAGAAGGGATGCATTGTCATATTAAATTTTTTTTCCATGCTCACCATGCGTCTTGAGACCAGTTCAAATGGGCCAAGTGTGGCATTTTCAACTTTTTGAACTATTTAAAATATTTGAATATCTCCATTGAGCGCTTTCCTATGCTAAAGACAGAATGCTGTCCATACTTTGGTATCAGGTCACAAATTTCAGTTTCCATTTTAAAAAAGCAAAAACACACTTCACATGCTCTTTTCTGTATTTTGTCAACATGGCCGCTTATTTAACTGGTCTGGAGGTTTTTATCTTGTTTTGATACAGTAGACAAAGCATCCCGGCTCTTCAATTTCTAGTCTAACCAACACATCAACTGGTCTACCTGTGTAAAAATATATTTTTTCTTCAAAATTCTGAAACACGCTTTTTTAAAAAAAAAACTTGATTTTTATATTATATTTGTTTGTATATCATCAAATCAGAGGCAGCAGATAAGCTGCTTTCAAAACGAGTAATAGTAAAGTATAAAATTGAATATAAGCAAATAATAAATTTGGCAAAAAAATGTTTTTTCAGAGAATAATTTTAAAATTTTAACCAAATTTCAGTAGTTGCTTTGTTTGTGTGACATAACTTCCTAGCAAAACAGAATAGATCTTCATTTTCATGTGTGCTACCAGTGATCCTTTCCTTTCTCTCAGTGTAAAACCTTAAACTCTTTGAAAAGTGTGTCAAATTTCAATTCTGTCCCTTTCTCATCCCATTTCAACTCCTTTGACTTTTGTGCCATTCTTGTTATTTTTAGTATCTTCTTATAATTGCAAGATGATGCATGGTTGGTAATCAAATTGTTTCACGGAGGTTTCAAATTTTCCTTTTTCCTATTTCTCTTTCACCCTTTATTTGTTTCTTGTTCATTTCATTTCAGAAGCCTTTTCAACCTTGACTTAGTGGTGCTCTTGTAGGCCTTGGAACTTGAGACTTTCTTAGACCTTTTTCTTTGCATTTCTGATCTGTTTTGTTCAGAATCAACAGCCATTGTTTATACTATAACATATTCTAGAAAAACTATATTGGTTTAGAGAGAATGTACTAGACAAGTTGTAGACTCTACATAAATGTTTCCAATTTTGAAATATGTTACCAGATCGTATCCTGTTTGTCTGGCTTACATTGGTGACTTCTATTTACGCAATAGGTTTCTTTCTCTCAAAAGTTTAAGATACTGGACAGAAATACCTGCAGGTACAGTAGGCAGCAACAGGCAGAAGTGCGTATTGTATGGCAGGTGATTTACACATCATCCCTGAAATGAGAGACAAAAAACATTCAATTTGAGACTCTTAAAAACGTGACATTTTCAGTGTTGAAGCATTAGCTTTGTAAATCTTCCATTTCTCACTTTATTTGGACAGTTTTAATATATGCTTTGTTATTCAGATCCCATACATAAAGATATTTTGTTATTCTTTCAAGAACTTTGAGAGTGACACTTTCTTTGAAGGCTACAGCTAAGGTGTCAATCTTTGGCACCTCTTCAAAGCTAATTCATTTTTCTGTTTTATCTGGCTTAACATTAGTGACTTCTATATATGCAATAGGTTTGTTTCTCTCAAAAATCTAAGATACTGAATCCGAGTTTACATGTCCAACTTCAGAAGTGAGAAAAAGTGTATGCTGCCTTTTGTTAGTGCCATACAGCCCAAGGCCTCAGTTTTTGGCCCCTCTTGAGAATGCACTGATGGCTAACAGATGCTTCATATCTGTTGTTGCAATTCCTCAAGGGTGGGGCCACTTCATAATCCGATGTATTCATGTTGCAGATTCAAATAAGCTGCCTGTAAGGCATTTATCTTTGCAATTTATCCAGAGTTGTGCCACTCGGGGAGGGAAAGGAAGCAGCGAGCACAAGTGGGAGAAGAAGAAAAACAAGATGAAGGAAATTTAGAAATAAAAAAAAAAAGCTTTGCATATTAAAAAATCTGGAAGATCCAAAGTTCAAGTTAACTTGATCTGGTTGTTATCCTTGTAGTCTTCTCCCTGCTGGCCTGACAGAGGGCCTGAAAGCCTGAGATCACCCTGTTGTAGATGGGCTATACATATATATCAATGTTTTTCCTTCTTCTCCCCTGGAAACCTATTTTTTTTTGTTCTTGAACAGAAATTAAGACCTGGCAAATGGATGTTGAGAATCAAAAGAGCAGTAAATCTAAGGGGATAAACGCATGACGCCAGTGTTGGAAAATAAATCACCACTATTAATAAATTATGCCAGGTGCTTGTAACTAGGCAACCATTATATTGTTAGCATTAGGCATAACTACAACTTCCTTCAAACCTATAACTGTGGGAAGAGCAAAATGACAGAATGGTTGCAATATTTAAGTCCTAGATGTGAAGGAATAAATCCTTTTCTTGTTCTTTCTTGAAGATAAAAAAAAGCAAATGACTGTTTGCTTGTTTTGTGCACATATTCTGAACACTCCAAGAGGATCTCAGGCTTTTCAGCCATCCTCCAGCCAATCCATTATGACTGCGGTAAAAGCAAGACGGCAGAATAGTCGCAATACATACAAGCGTTATTATTGCCAACATTAGGTCGCAACAATGGTCGCAATACAAAGCAAGCGCTATATTGCCAACATTAGGCTTAACTTTCTTCAAACTTCAATCCATTATGACTGCGGTAAAAGCAAGACGGTAGAATGGTCGCAATACATACGTCCTAGGAATGAAGTATTCATATCATGTCGTATGCTCTGTCATCTGTCTCTGTCTGCCATCTATTGGCTGATCTGTTCTGCTGTGGGACCACTTCACGGCGGAAGAAGCAGGAGCACACGCGCACAAACACTAGAGGGGAAAAGGGGAGGAGCATCAAAACAAAGATGGAAAAATAATTAGAAATAAAATAAATTCTCCTTTCTTCCTCTTTCTCCTCTTCTTCCTTTTTCTTCTTCTTCTTCCTCTTTCTCCTCCTCCTCTTCTTCCTCTTCCTCCTCAACTATTCAGTCTGCCTCACTTTGAAACAGAAATGTAAACAATTTACAGATGTTGAGAGCTAGAAAAAAAAATATGATACCTCCTAGGAATGAAGTATTCATGTCATGTCTTATGCTCAGTTGTCTGTCTCTGTCATCGATCTCTTGTCGTATCTGTTCGGCAGTGGGGCTACTTCACGGCGGAAGAAGCAGGAGCACACGCGCACAAACACTAGAGGGGAAAAGGGGAGGAGCATCAAAACAAAGATGGAAAAATAATTAGAAATAAAATAAATTCTCCTTCCTTCCTCTTTCTCCTCCTCTTCCTTTTTTTTTTTCTTCTTCTTCTTCCTTCTCCTCCTCCTCAACTATTCAGTCTGCCTCAGTCTGAAGCAGAAATGTAAACGTTTACAGATGAGAGCTAGAAATAAATATGATCAGGTGAATTGAAGAGGCCAAGGTTCGAAAATGATATATTAGAACCTTTCAAAAAATCGCCACGATTTTTCATTGAGGAATGAATCACTTTTTGTTTTTTAAGATAGAAAGCAAATATGTTGCTTGCTTTGTGCACATAATCCGAACACTCCAATGGAATCTCAGGCTTTTTGGCCATCCACCAGTCAGGCCTTTGGTGGCCGGCGTTCCACAGAGGGTTACGCGAGAAAGATCCCTGCAGATTTGAGGGTAGGTTTGATAGCGACTGTGCCACCAACGCCGTCAAATAGGACAAGGTTAGACAAAGAATGCTAGTATAGCATTTAGGGATTTTTTTTTCTTAAATAGCCTCTGCTGTGTTGCCCTGAAGCTAAAGAAAGGTCAGATTCATGAGCGAAATCTGGGGTGGTTCACATTTTGAAAACCATACATGCATTTTCCAGTCCATTTTATTTTGTTTGTTTTTTCTTTTTGTAGTATTTTACTCAGTTGTATTCCACTGGCCAGCAGGAATAGTTCTAGAGACCATGAGACAAATTACAGTGGAAGTAATTTTGTCATTAATATTACAATTGCACAGTAATAATCCCAAAAGAAAAAAGTCTAGATACTCACTTGACTATCCCCCTCCTGGCATCTGCCTCCATCTCCCTCTCCCTGCGCCTCCTGGCTATGATGGCGTCAAGTTGTTCCTGACGCCATTCGGCCAGGAGGCGCATCCTCCTGGCCGTGTTGTTTGTGCGATATCTTGGGTCTGAAATATATGCATCCATTCATTTATTCCTCAAAGCACACTGCAAAATTCTAGCTACAAAAACCAATGTAAAAGATTACACTATGGCACCTGCAGTATCACGGCAAGTTAGCTTGAGCAAAGCTCATGTGCCATCATGTGCCATCAATGTATAATGCAACACTCAAGGTGATGCTTTGCTACTAAAACTGCCTCATAGAAATGAGTATGATGATAAATATAAATAACTAACATCAACATTATATTACTGAAGCAAAACAATCTCATAAAAAGTAACAATAGCTGATCAAAATTGTACCAAGATTATTCTCTAATGCTTGCCCGCAGCAAAACGCCCCTTTCAACGATAAATCTACTCATGATATAAACATAGCTGAAGTTGCTAAATACTTTATACTGATCTAAATCTTGAGCAGAATACTACAACATCTCTATCAGGGTAAAACATTTCTTTATTTGTAAGAAATTTGATGCCATTTTTAGAAAGACAGAAAGCATAAGCATTGAGAAATAACCTAAAAAACTTGCTGCATACATCTATACTTTTCTTCAGACCGAGTCCATGTATCGCAGCATTAGAGATATTTGACATTAAATAGACATGAAGCCATGATTGTGTTCAATTCTTCCCTAACTTACCATGAGAGTGACAGAATTCTGAGTCTCGTTTAGGGCGTCGGCGACATTGGCGGCTACCCTCCTTTTTGTTGTAGACCAACGCCCTGCACAATATTGGATTTACATCCGGGAAAACTGGTTCTTCGTCTGCAAAGAGAAAAGTTAATTTCTCTTCAATTTTTTTTCATTTCAGTTGAACAAGATTGTTTTTCTTTTTTAGGTTCTCCTCACATACAATCTTAACGACAAGATTTTAGTAGCAAAAGCAAATAGCATCATGAAAAGAACAAGAAGCAGCCACTATTCTCTTGACGCCACTCCACCTGGAGGCGCTTCCTTTTGGCGATGTTATTGCTCCTGTCTTGTGCAATCAATTATTATTACTCAAAGCACACTACAAAATTCTAGTTACCAAAATTAATGTAAAAGAATACACTATATGGTTCATGCAGAATATCAGCAAATTTATAGCTGATGTGCAACACTCGAGTGTATTACTTTGCGGTTTAAGAGAGTGTTAAACATTTAAACAATACTGGTAGGCTGAGGAACATCCATAATGTAACATGAAAATATCATTCGAACAAAACAATGCCAGAAAAAAGTAAAAATAAGATTTATCACTATCTTTCATTCCAAGATTTATTTCCTAATGCTTGGCGGCAGAATAATGCCCCATCCTGTGTGAAAATTAGATACCCATTTTGGCTTCTATTGATATCAACATTGCTGGAACAGAACACTGCTCATCACTGTGAGGGTAAACTGTTGTCACGTTTTCTTGAGCAAAATCTGGTCCCATTGCTAAACCGCAAAGAAAATATAGCATTGGAAATAGCCTAATGACTTGCTGCACACACATGGTTTTCTTAAAACCATTCAGTGCATTTATTGCAACATTGGAGATGCTAATTGACATTAGACATAAAGCCAAGTGTTTAATTCATGCCTTACTTACTTACTGAGTGGCAGTATTGGGTCTTTCATTGGGTGCCTGTGACATAAGAGATCTGTCTCTTGGCGTCTGTACAGATGCCAGACAAATTATTCAATAATAGGTGTGTTGGCTGTAAAACTTTGTTTGTTGAATGGTTTCAATTGAACAAGATTGTGGCAAGTTAAGGAAAAAAATACAATGTCATTAATCAAATCAAAATTTGAGTAGAAAAGCCATTGCAACTTCATTCCCTACCATTTTTTGCCATCTTTCTCTTTCAGTTTTTCTATGGTGCATTTCGACTCTAGTTGAAGAAATCAGGTCCTCTCATGATCCATTTAAACTTTGAGAATAGCTCGTGTTCATTTCCTCTTCCAGATCAAAATCAAATTGAAATATTCTTTATCCTTTTAATAAATGGAAAAAAATAATTAAGGTTAGAAAAATCAAGTTACATAAAACACTACTTTGAAAACTTTGGTGTATTTACAGTCGTTTCCCTTGATATGCATTAAGATACATCCCACACTATATAGATGTAAAAATCCTCAGTCCTAGACTCACACAGGTAGGATTTTCATTATTTGCTTTACTGGTTTAAGCTGCAATCTAGGGCCACCCATCATGGGGGAAATGGTCATTAGATGTTTCAATAATTTGTCCCTCTACTTGGATTTGATGGTCCATTGAAACATCAGAACCATTGACTTCCACCAGTTTCCTGTGGCTTTGCTTTATTGAGGCATAGTTCACCTTCTTTAGAAAGAGAAGCAAAGGTTGAGCAGTTCAGCTTGCCACTATAGACTGCTTGGTTTGTAGTGATATTGTTTTTAGAGCATTGGTTTGGATTATCGTATAAAAATATGTGTTTGTGCTGTAGATGGATACAGTAGACTCTGCATCGTTACTCGTAGGTTTGATGTCTGATTTGTCCATTCCAAATTGATGTTCACTCTTCTTAAAAATAATCTTTAAAAATCTTTCCTGATTGAAATGTTTGGTCATTTGGTCTAAAACAGACTTTGAAAGTTTTGAGTTTTAGCACAGAACAAATTGAGGCAAGCCCCTATAGATGAGAGATATGCAGTGGGCATCCTCATGCACAGCAAAGCTCCATTCTTGTCGTTTGGTTTTCTCAACCATAAGATTGTGAAATGTGATGCAGTACTTTGGGCACCCTACAGGTCCAAAATCTCCAACCTTGGCCTTGGACATTGATCAGGGTTCCCTTTCATAGTTTGACTGCCTGTCTTTGCTATTTCCCTTTGCCTGTGGTCCTAACAATCATTTTCTTTTCAAAGTCCTTTATACTGGCTTTAATGTGAAGTTTAGAAAAGCCCGCTTTTAAGACTTTGAAAGGCCAAAAAAGAGATGAAACAAAAAAAAAAAAAAGGTATCTATGAGAGCATTCTTGCCTTTGTTTATCAAGCAGTCTCTTTTCTAGGTATTACCCTCTAAAGAAATGGAATATGAACAAGTAGAAATCCTGAGATGACCGATACATGCTGGACTGGGTATATTTAACCAGTCAATCATTGATTTAACAAAAAAAAAAAAAATGCTATCAACTCGGATGCGTTCATTTCATGTTGCACTTTAGTGTGTATTACTGTTGGACATAAACTGTCACTGTCGTGAGATTTCTTCATTGCCCAGTTAGCTAAAAATGACTGCCATGTCTCTTTTCTTATAATTAAAAAATATTGCTAGTTTTGGCATATTTTTGTATTCAACATTTGATAGGTCATCAAAAATAACTGTTGGTACTAGTGAATATAACTTTAAAATCTTGACCTCTTTTGTTTCAAATTTTCCATTGGAGACCAAAAAGGCTGAGATCACCAATAAAAAAGTAGGCTTTAGATAAAATATATTACTTGATAATCCTTTAATCCGACTTGAGCAGAAAATGTCATCTTCAGTGTGTGGCAGTATAATAGTAGTTTTAGATCTATTTGCATTTGATCACTGACTTTTCCATAGTCATCCACTACTTCATTGAAATTTTTTTTTTTTTTTGGCACAGCAAACGATTTTTTTATCTTGCAATCTCAATTCTAGACTAGCCAATACCATTGCTTCTAAAAAATTTGAAAAAGATAGCCATAAACCTTTTTGTAAATGCTATAGAGAGAAGCAATATAGTGCCTGCTCAGAAATATTTACTGTGAATCGTAGCTACACTGGTGGACCAGTTCAGACTGCAGGTTTCCTAACATTGTATTTAACATTAACATTTTGTTGTGGATATTAACGTACCATTTTTTGCTTTCAAGAATGGCTATGGTGTTTTGTCGATTTTTGCTCTTAATTTTCTCTTCAAAACAAATGGTCACTGTGCTACGATTCTGGCATAGGTCATTTTAGATGCTTTTGAGATATTGAACACAATATTTGATTTCTTTATTTCCTTTGACTCATCCTTTTTTGAATCTATTAATCTATTCAAAACTCTGTCAGGGCATTTTCAATCTTATAGCATGATCAGACAGATCTAGTTCTCCGGATTACAATAATATATCACTCGCATTTTGGCAACATTCTGACTTAAGCAAAAATCGTAGCTCAGTGACAATATGTAAAATTTGGGCTGAGATTAAATTCAGTCAAATGTTTTATGCTTGGCAACTCATGACCTTTCTGAAAATGTTTTATGGTTGACAGCCACACCGTAATCATTCTTGTCTGCATTTTTTAAATTTGGATTGACAATTAATAAAACTGGTCTACCAATGTGCGTGATTTTTTTGTATTTTTTAATATTTAAATGAAAGAATTTGGGAAAAAATTAATCTCTCCTTATTTGTCAGACATTTTTTGTTGGTTGAAGCTATAGCAAGGCACACTTTTATATTTAGGTTGATTTTTTTTTGTAGCACCATTTGCGACGTGTGTAAATGGGGGATAGAGGTTTAAATTTTCTCTTTTCCTGGCACATGGGTAAAAAAAAAAAAACCTGTTCCATAGATGATAATTATAAAAGTAGGAATAAGTGGCGTCACTAAACCTTCGTTAGACTCAGCCCAGCATTGCAGTCATTTTGTTGTGAGTGAATTTTTCAATCCTCTTGTTTCACTGGGCAGTCCGTTTGTACTGCCACTTTTCTTTTTCTTTTTCTGTGTGGCACGAAAAAATTTTTTTAAACTCAAGAAAGGCTGTTATCAATCATCTTTTGGGCTGCAAGCTCTAGTTAGTGTGAAGGAATTTCCCTCTACTGATATTGTGCTCTGATCATCTCTCTATACCTGCACAGCGAGTTTTGTGGCTGTGGAGCCCATGGCAGGAACTACACATTAAGACATTTCCTGCACGTGAAGCCTATTTGGTGTCTGAAATCCTTTCTGCCTGTGGTACTCTTTTCTTTAGACTGGCTTTTCAAGATATCTTCATGTCTCTCTAAATTAAGTTTGGCTGTGGCAAATCTACTGCCTCTCTGTGCAGAGATAAATTCTTCTAAACATGAATATCTGAGAATTCAATAATTAAACTTTCAAACAATTCTTTTCAACTTTCAGTTGAAGCACAAGTGTCTGGAGACCAGTGCAGATGATTCTGAGGTCACATTTTGAACTGTTTCAATCATGAGTCTTGAGTGAAACTACGTTCAGTCAGCTTTACAAAAATGAAAACTGGATAGAGATTTTAAAATTCCTGGAGCAGAATTTCAGTTTTTTGAAATGACACCAGGGAACAGTTAGAAAACATAACATTGTTTCCTCTATAAGTATATTACATGCGACCTCTGAGAGCTGGTCTCAAGAATTTGGAGTACATTATATTTTTTGAAATATGAAAAAAAAATACATGTGATACACTGAAGATATCAATAGAAATTATCCATCTTTTTCATATTGAATAAATGCAAGGCCTTGGCCATTAAAAAAAAATGGGCTGGGGGTGAAGGAACCCCCCTAGATTGAGGATATAGTCTCCTCAGATTCCATGGCCAGAGGCGCAAAAACGATTGAATGATTCCCTAGGGGCCTCCTGTCTGTTCGACTTTTCGGCCCAGCACTTGGCTGGTGTCTGTTTCTGCTGCTCTCTGGGGACTGAGAGCCGTAAAATCTTTCTGGGCTTTTTTCCCCTTGGGTGGGGCAGAAGGGGCACTTCTGCTGCCATCCTTGGGGAGTGCTGCTGGCTTTGTTCGAAATTGAGACTTGACAGCACTAGCAAATGTTCGCGTTGATATCGTTCTATGGATTTCAACCACAACTGCCTAACAGGCTTGCTGAAACGTGCCGCCATTCTTAACTTCGTAACAAAGAACGGCTTGCTCTTCCAGGAGCTTAGGACAGGTCTTGCTGCTCGTCTCCTCTGCAGTTTACACAATGGGGGTCAGCCGAACAGTCACATTTGACATGACCACCTTTGCCACATCTAACGCATACAGCAGCAGGTTTCTTACACCTGTCCTTGCCGTGGCCATAGCGTTGGCACTTAAAGCAGCGCATCAGGAGCGGGACGTTCAGTCTGACATCAAGAGTCAGGCACCCAGCACATATTTTACTCGACGGCTTCGAGCTGTCAATCAATCAATCAATCTTGTGTGGATTGACAATCATAGGGATGTCTAGAAACGTCGTAATTGCTCCCAGCTTTTTAGCCTAGTCGTTTGACTTTAGCTTGATCATAAGGTCACCACGACCAAGTTCGGTGACCTTGATGGTCTCGTCGCCCCAGAATCGACTTTAACTCCCTATGGATCTTAAAAGGTGACCTGTCAGCCACCTTCACAGATCCTTTTGAACTGATCACAATTAATTTTTTGAATGGTGACCAGCTAGCGAAGGCAGACATGCTCATTATTGGGAAGATCCTCCGCCTTTCCACAAGCTGCCTCTGTGCTGATCTTCTTCGCCTCGTCAGGTTGTGGGGAGGGTCAGGTTTTTTTTTTTTAAAAGCCATGATGTTTTCATATTCAGCTCCAGGGAGCCCAACCAAGGAGACACGTTTTGCAGCACTCCAGCACTGTGCCAGGGCTACCCTTGAGCTATAATCCCAGCAGAAATGTCAGCAAAGACAATGTTATATAAAAGGCAAAGAGGTTCATAATTAAATCCTCCCTTTTGTTTTTAAATTTCGGTCGAGCCAATTCAAAATGATTTTGATAGACTTAAAATATTTGATAGCAGAAAATGTATGTGCCTCGCAGCGATGAAAACTGGACAGAGGTGTAGTTTTTTTTTTTTTTTAAAGATATTGGAATTTAAGAAAAAAAAATAAAAAAAAACAGCAAGAGAAGAATTTTTCTCAAGTTTTACGTGGGACATCTGACGTTTTAGGACTGGACTGAAGAATTTTGAACATTTTTTGGAAAATTTAAACAAACTTTTCGTGTGTGTGAGAGGGCGTTGGTGGCACAGTAGGTAAATCCGGCCTTAAATCTACAAGGAACCTTCTGTCATGGGTTTGAGCCTCGCCACCAGCACCCTGGCCTGACAGTGGGCCTGAACGCCTGGGTTCACCTTGTCTTTTGGTTGCATACAGAAGTTAAAACCGTTTACTCGAAAAGCTCAGGATATAATACTGATAGACAGAATCCACTTCATTCATATGTAATAAAGGCAAGGCCTCGGCCGTTAAAAAAAAAACAGGAGTGGGAGACCTTTCAAATTGATACAGGGGGGGTGGGGGGTCCTGAATCTACATGTATGTTGTTCCATTTTTAAATTCTCCTATTACACTTCCTGGTCTGTCACCATCTTGGTTTCGTTTTCCCATACATGTAAATTTTCAGTATAGCTCACATTTTTTGCTCTCACCCCTGGATTACTCCTGTCAGCTTCCCTTTCTCTGTCAGGCACTTAATGATTTTTTGAGGATTGTTTCTAACCAAAGCTGTTATCAAGGCTCAAGTTCTAGGTTCATTCTGTGCATATTATCAAATGTCTCATACATCAATGTAATATTTCTTTGCTAGTCTGTTCTCTGTGCCTGCTCAGCCTTCACTGTTGCTGTCAATTCCATCGCAAGGACTTCTGATCCTTGGCATTTTGCAGCAAGTGAAATTTATGGTAGTCATCCTAAGTGCTGACTGAAATCTCTACTTCCGTTTGCTCGTCTTTTCTTCCTGTGGCCAATCTATTGTGTAATCAGCTGCAGCGGTGTTTTTTTTCTGTGTGTTTCACAGACAAATTAAAGGCATTCCAAAATTTATATTTAATATTTCAACTTATGGGTTAAACCTTTTGAATAATTTCCTCTTTGAATTTTTTGTCAAATAAAATGTTAAGCTTATACCAGAAACGCTCATGATCCAACACTGATAGACATAATCTGCCTCTTCACTGCTTACTTTGCAGAGATATTTTTCACCTAAGCTTGTTGATCAACATGTCCATGTTTTATTGAAATGTCTGCCGTAGATGCTTGTAGGACCCATTGATACATTATTGATATATATATTCATAGTTATTCTATGTACATAGGGACATTACCTCGGCAGGCAGAGTTGGATATTGTCAGTGCAGTTCTTATCTCTGTATTATCAAAATCTTGCACTTATTTTTTTTTCCAAGAATTTAAAAAAATACTGTTTATCTAAACATGATTAAATTCTCTAGAATCAAACTATTGAAACATTTCTTTTGCATTTTTACTGAGATAGAGAAATGCACTGACATGTGAGAGTTCTCGTGTATTGTTTGTGTAATGATTTATTGTGATTTTTGTCAATAGAGGACTACTTGGTCCAGACTGGTAAACGAGTCCCTGGCGTGGTTTTGTTAAAAACCCGTAAACTCGGAAGGAAATGCTGAAGGTTTGTTGGGATCATTCCTTATCATAAAAATTAAACTGCATGGAAGACTAAATGAAACATTTTGATCTTTAGATTAGCAGTCTCTCTCCATCCCTCTCCCATAAGTCAGGCTATTTCTACAACTGGAATGACTCATTCATTTCTGTCTGCAGGCTGCCACCTTAAATTTTAAAATATTTTTTTTTTATCACATGTTCCCATCATCAGAACTATTGGTTAAGATCATAATAGTCATCACTTTCATTTTTATCGTCATCATAATCACTGTCAATTCCATTGTCATCCCCATCATCACCATATATCACTATTATCATAACCATCACCTCCTCTCACCATCACAACCATTATCATTTTCATCATCATCTGTGCCTCTATTGAAAATATTGTAACTTTTTTTTTTTAATATATAATTGAGCAATTGTGATCAAAACAGTTTTTTTTATACTCCTCGATTTTACCCATATCAACATAATTGTTATATCGTCATTATCATCCTTAGTTTATGCTCATATAAATAGGTACGTAGCCTGTGACAGCTTTGAATGAGTTCAAAATGAGTTAGAAAAGATCCTAACAGACTTATCAGGCTTCTCTGGTCAGACTCCCTGCCGCGGTTCCCTTGTTTGTTTTCGTTGTCTCTTTAAAAACACATGCAACTTGTCAGAGATTAAAGGACAAGTTAATCTGCTTTAATCTCTGACATGAGCCTGTGTTTTTTTGAAGAGAGTGATGTTAAGAAAAGTTTGTATAGCTGAAATTGTATGTTTAGCTTCAGATTCTCTGCCAAAGTTATTATCTGCTGTTAGGAATTTTTTTTTTTACTCTGGCTTGAAAGAGATTGCTCTCTTTAGTTCGAGATGCAGAAACAAACTGCAGTTATGTGAGATTTGTGTAACAGAAGCTAATTCAAATGTGTTCGCAAGGCGATGTGGAAATGTAAATAAGGTTCAAGATATGGAAGGCCATTCTATATGCACTTTGGAAGTTTTAAAGAAAATATTTGAAATATCAGAAAAACATGTACTGCTATCTTGTTGTGATGAAAGAGGAATGTCATTATTTACTTGAAATGGGTGATATGCTTGTTGCTTATAGTACCCTAGTGCTTGTCATGTATTGCTTTCTATTCAAATCATGAAGGTTTGTGAATCAGTAACAAGGTGACAAAAAGTTGAGTTCACCTCAATTTTAAGTCATGAAATTGCCAAATGGTTGAGATGAATGATCGTCTTTTACAATGTCTTCTGCTGAAGATGGACTTGGCATATTTGTTGCATATTTGGTTGTTTGAGAAAGAAAAAAAAACTGCAATTATTTTGTGAAAAAAAAAACAAATTGATGGTTATTGGTTTCATGGTACTCATTCACTCATTGCCAAAAAATTAAGTTCTTTTATCAAAAAAAAAAAAAAAGAAAGAAAAAAGAAAATTTAGCCAAAAAACCTAGGCTCCCCCTATAATAAAAGAAACTTGAAAAAATAATGTGTTGTATCATTTTCATCATAATCACTGCTGATGTCATCATTTCTTGAAATATGTACATTCATTCCCATAATCTTTTGTAAAATGTTTGTCGTTTGCACTTAAAAAAAGAAAAAAGCCAAAAAAACTATTATAAAAGAAA
>BLXT01006675.1:876984-887434 GCA_019648995.1 Plakobranchus ocellatus | reverse complement strand
ATAATAATAATAATAATAATAATAATAATAATAATAATAATAATAATATTAAAATAATAATAATAATACCGACAAAATCAATAACAAGGTGAACGGCAAAATAACAATCATATGGTTGATGCTTATGATGATGACAACGACAGAACTGCAGAGGAAGACGATGATGATGATTATGAAGATGATTAATGAAAATGAACAGTAGTTAAAATACTTCGATTTGTTGTCATATATTGTTGTTTTTGTTTTTGCCTTTTTTTTTTCGGCTTAAGCTTCTTTGCTAGTGCTGAAAATGTACAAAAATTCACCAATAATGCTTTTTCCTGTCACGTCAAAATAGATAGCGCGAAAACAAGTTTCCAATGGCTTAAATTACATCTTTTCCAATGCGTTTGTGCAACAGCTAATAACAATGATATTATCAGGAACTATTGGGTGTGTGTAGAATTCAACGTTTGCGTCACGTCACACATTGTGTCACATTGGAGAAAAAAATACCCCGGAAAGGCATGGGTGCTTGAAATGAGATTAACAATTAATATCACTGAACCTTAAATCTTGATTTCTATTACATTTTATTACATTTATTCCCATTTATCGTATAATCGAGACTTCTAATAAAGGTATAAACTTTCATTCTTGACTCTGTCCTTATTTCTTCATCTTTTATATTGCGTTGTCTTCACACACACACACACACACACACATTAATATAAAATTCTCATAATTAATACAAAACTCATCTAAAACATTAATATAAATCACACTCAATTAATATTTTGTATTTTTTTGCTCTTTTCCACGCGCAGTTCTCCGAGAAACTAAGGAAACACATGCCTAAATAAACTTCCACTTATATTAATCTTTTATTTTTTTTCATGATCAAAGCATAAAACCTTGCTTATTTATTATTTATTTATTATTTTTTGCTGTTGCAAGTCATTTAAAGGTTTTTATTTAATTCGCAAGTCATTTACACGGACGAAATCAGCAATTTTTGCCTGGAAAACTAGCCTAGGAATTGGTAGCAATCTTGATGCCTTACGCTTTGAAACAATCAGAAGAATCTTCAATTTTCTATCTTAAATCGAGAGAGTAAGGGTGAAATGCACCGTTAAGTAACTGAAATGGGACAGCCACAGCTTAAACCCACCAGTAAGTTTCTTTTTAGTAAAATTTCGCACAGTTCCTTACATTTTTTGGAAACGATAGACATCGAACACGTCGGAAGACAGTAAAATAGACTTTGAATGTTTTTGTTCGTAGATAGCAGAGAGTTCTCTATAAATTTAAATAACGAACGAAGGAAGCAAAAAATTCCACAATTAAGCTTTAAAATCATGTCACTTCGTCACGATAGAAATACTTCATAGTTTTTCGCTGTTTTCCACACGCACTTCCGTGAGAATCTAATGAAGCACATGCCTAAATAAACGTTCGCTAATGTTATTCTTTTACTGCCTTTCATGACAAAAGCATCAAATCGTTAGTTTGCATACATTTAAGTCTTTTTCCTCAATTTGCAAGTCATTTACTTGGGCAGAATCGGAAATATTTAGCTGTAAAGTTAGCCTGAGAACTGGTAGCAAGCCCTAACTTTGATCGCCTTAAGCTCGCTCACAACCAGGGGAGTGTTTAAATTTTCTTTCATAGATCGGTAGAGCAAGGTTGAAAGAGACTATTGAATAAAGCAAATAAATAGCCATAGCTTGCACTCGCAAGGTAGTTCTAATCGTACTTAAGCCTTTTTTCAAATAAAATTTCGCACATTTTTTCCCCCTTTTTGGAACCGATAGAAACTGAACATGTCAGAGGATGATAAAATACATTAGGAATGTGCTTTTCATCTTAAGGAAGGTTTTCTCTATCAATTTAGAAGACGGAGGAAGCAGAAAATGCAAGAGTGTAGCTTTGAAATCCTGTCGCCTCATGACGATGAGGAATACTTTGGAGCTTTTTCTCTCCATTCCGGGTGCGGTTCCATAACAAGCCTAGGAATCTGAAAGCACGCCGAAATAAATTTCATTGATGTTATTATTTTGCTTTTTTCATGACTAAAGCATGAAATCGTTAGTTTGCATACATATTAGTCTTTTTACTTAATGTGCAAGTCATTTACTCGGGCAAAATCGGCAGTTTTGACTGAAAAAAACCTTAAAAACTGGTAGAAAACCATATTTTTTATAGCCTTTACTTTGGAAACAACCGGCTGAATGTTAAAAAATTCCTTCAAATATCGGTAAAGTTAGTTGACAGACATTACCAAATAATTCCAATGGACAGTCACAGCTTACACGAGCGTGTTCATTTCAATCGTGACAAAACCTCCTTTTAAAGTAAAATGTGATACATTTTCTTAGCCTTTTGGAAACGATAGAAATTGAACCCGTTGGAAGCCGATGAAATGTATAGGAATGTGCTTTTCATGGAAAAAAAACGTTTTCTCTAGAAATTTAGATAACGAGGAAAGCTAGAAAAAAAACTAGAAGAAAGCTTTGAAATCATGTCGCTCTATCACGAAGTTAATATTTTGTACTTTTTTTGCTCTTTTCCACACGCAGTTCCCTGACAATTTAAGGAAACACATGCCTAAATAAACTTCCACTAATGTCAATCTTTTCTCTTTTTTTTCATGATCAAAGCATAAAACCGTTTTTTTTTTTTGTTGTTTGATAATTGGTTTTTTTTTGTTTTGTTTTTCTTTTTCATATCTTTGAGTGTTTTTACTTAATTTGCAAGTAAATTACTCAGACAAAACCAGCAATGTTTTTGGCTGAGAAACTAGCCTAAGAACTGGTAGCAAGCCGTAACTTTGATCACCGCAAGCTCGGACACAACCACAAGAAATGTTAACTTTTCTTTCACATATCGATTGAGTAAAGATGAGATATGCTGTTCTTATAACTCAAATGGGCAGCCATAGCTTAAACTTATGAAATAGTTTCAATCGTATTGAAGCCTCTTTTAAAATAAAATTTAGTAAATTTTCTTACCCCTATTGAAAGCGATAGACATTGAACCGCTAGGGAAGACAATTTAAATAAGGAATAAATAGAAAATGCAAGAAGTTAGCTTTGATAACATCTCGCTCTATCTCGATGGCGAATATTTTGTAGATTTTCGCTCTTTTCCGAACACAGTTCCTTATCAATCTAAAGAAAGAAGCACATAGCACAAATACCTTTCAATGATGTTATTCTTTTTTTTTCTCATGACCGAAGCATCAAATTGATCGTTTGCATACGTTAAAGAGTTGAGATTTAACTTGGAAGTGATTTACACGGCAAAAATCAGCAATTTTTAGTTGAAAAAAACTTGCCTCAACTTTGATGGCCTTACGCTCAGAGACAACCAGAAGATTGTAACATTTTCATGTACATATCGATAGAGTAAGGTTGAAAAAACACATCTTAAAGATCAAATTTGTCTTCGGACCGCCGCTTGCCACATGGTGGAAGGTCAGACACAAAAGATACACCTCAGGTTTTTTTGTGTCGGATGCAAAAACACTGGGATGTTCTTTTTGATATTGATTTTAAATACTATTCTTTTTTTTAAATTCAGTACAAAAATTATCAAAGCCAAGGAAACCTCAAGACTTGATTTTCAGCAATTATTACATCCTCGATATAAGCCATAGGGTTGACTGGGCCACTGTAGTCATCCTTATCAGAAATTGTATGAGCTATTTTGTTAAAGACTAAAGATTACAAGAAGGTACAGAAACATATACCTGTGTCTCCATATATGTTTGAGTGGTTTTGAGGGTCAAATTATTCGCCTGGTTCTTACCAGGTGGCAGCCAAAGGTCCAGTTTGTAGACCAGGCCTCGGATCTGGTTCAAGGTTCTGATGCACTCACCACTGCCCAGAACTTTACCACTGGTGCAGTGAACTTTTAAGCACAGACCCTGGGATGATGCGCATGCTTTCATGGTGGTGGCTTGTTGATACAGAGTGTGTCTGGGTGGGAATGAAACTGACTACAAATCATAAATTATGCTGATGATGTCAAATTAGTAAGAGGATTGTCCATTTTATGGCCGACTGACCAGAGGACGAGAACCTGGTACAAGAAGCACAGAGCAATGTTTTCTTTCTTTCTCTTTCTATATGTGCCTCATCTCTCTCTCTCTCTCTCTCTCTCTCTCTCTCTCTCTCTATCTATCTATCATTTCTACTCTGTATCTTCCTCCCTCAGCTTCTCTCTTTCCTCTCTCTTCTTTCTTTCTCTTCCTTCTTTCTCTCTCTCTCTCTCTCGCCTCCTCAACTTCTGTTTTCTTCAATCCATGTAGCGAGGCGATGGTGGCACAGCAAGTTGCATATCCGCCCTTAGATCTAAAGGGAGCCTTCTGTCGCGGGATCGAGTCCCACCACCAACGGCCTGGTACGACGGAGAGCCTGAAAGCCTCACATCACCTTTTTGTGGAAAGGCCGTACACACAAAAAATAACCAATCTCAACCAATTTTTGAATTTTCTAGCACATTTTTTTACCATGTTTGTAACTCACATCAGGGGAAGACCACTTGTCGTCTGCACAAGCGTTGAAGGTAAACGGCGATTTGTACACAGGCCGAGGTTTCCTCTGCTGGTGGCGGGGACTGTGGCCTGGGCTTCGGCTTGGTCAATGGTAAATCGATAAGAATATCTGGGAACTCAAATGGCACCTCAGAGATACCATGAGCAGTTTTTGTGAACTTCCATCTAGAACTATGGAATGGGCGCAGTTCACAAAGTGTAGTACTGCATTGTCGGTTGTGCAGATGCAAATCTTTGTTTTACAAGTCGGGTAGTTTTCCTGGAGAGCAAAGGCACAATATGCTTCAGGCAGAAAAAAACACCCAATAGTTGAATCTATAGGATACAAAAAATAAATTCTCTAAAACCAGCGTTTGGTTTATCCAAACAGCAGAGAGTTGGAAGACTTCTGGCTTGTGATAGTCTTTTTGATTGCAGGAACATAAAATGAAGAAGTAATTGTAAGGTGGAATTTTCTTTTGCTTTTGTTCAAGTAATATTCATCATTAAACCTCTGACATTTTTAATTGCTCAATCGATTGTTTTTATTCCTATCAAAATTGAGCACGATGAGGAGAAGGAAGGGGGATACAAAAAAATCTTTACCAAGTTACAGATAGCACAAAAGATGTTTTCATTGGGCCTCAGTGCACTGTGATGTGTGTCATGGTAAACATTGTAGCTCCGCCCCCTCAGCTGTAGACACGCCCTCTTAAGATCTGCATCATAGGTCCGCCAAAAGCCAGTCACATTGACTTGCCTATAGGGTCACCTCTGAACAAGAGAGAGAGAGAGAGAGAGAGAGAGAGAGAGAGAGAGAGAGAGAGAGAGAGAGAGAAAGAGAGAGAACATTAATAACAATATCACATAGGAGATAAGCTAACTTATCAAAAACAAAACTGATTTATCTCTATAGCTATTAGATCTGTAACGATTAACTCTTGTACTGAAAGCATGCGTACTTTCACCCAAAGCAAAATGTTTCTATAAAATCTTCTTCGTTTCGAACTATGAGATAAATTATAAATTTAAAATGAAACAGTGTAGGAATTTTACCATTTTTAAATAAAAAAAGTATTTAAACAGAATGCAATACCGTACTTTCTTCAGCTCTACCAAATTACGGTTTGGATCTTGTCTTTATAGCCTGCCCACACCAAGGTGAACGGCCAGACCGACATTATCAAGACTGTTGAGGTTCTAAGAAAACAATGAGCTTATTTTATAGTCTCTACAGCTGCTATCAACTAGCTGCTCTCTCCTGTTTTTGTGATGGGTGAGTGGGTGAAGACTGACAGCAAGGACTTTTTACATCTTAACGACTTGGTACAACTGCAGAAATACAGACAAGGACAAGGACAGGCTTCTGGTCTGTGCAGGAACTAACCTGGAGTTTGTTTTTTTTTTTTATTCTTTTAGGGAGGAAAATAAAAATAAGATAAATTTCTTGATTTTTTGATTGTCTGGCCTTTATTTCATAAGGTAACAAGGGAAGAGACACAAAAGAATTGAGATAAAAATATAAATTGTGAAATTTACTATCAGGATATAAGAACAAAGGAAGTTAAAAATAAACAAGTAGACAATTAAAATGGCAATGTGTTCTTAGTGAGAAAGAAAGAAACAAAGTTTAGGGAACAGTTTTAGTCTCGAACTCTAATATTATGATTTTTCCCATACCCTAAACATAGGTCTGCCAGTAATTGACTTTATAAAGAGAGCAGGAATAAATGATGGTCTGTGTATATCAAAGTTGTTATAAGTTCAGGACGAATAGTGATTGACATGTGAAATTATGATGAAGAAAAAATAATGGTGGTATAGAAGGTAAAGATTTCACAAGAAACCAAACAGTCCAACATAATGAACAGAACGAAAGCTATTGGCATGATATTGAATAAAAGAGTAATAGAATCAATAAATGAATGATCTGTGTCTTTTTCTCTGAATGTAAAGTGATAATCGTTATACATCGGCTAACGAGAAAGGAAGTAGATTAGTTTGCATACGCACGCGCAGACACACACACACACACACACACAAACACACACACTGTGAGAGGCGTTGGTGGCACCACGGCTAGGGAACTTGCCCGGAGATCTGTAGAGACTTTCCTGTCCAGGTTTCGAGATAAGTGCGTCACTGACGCTTTAGCCTAACGGGAGGAGGAAGGCCTGAAAACCTGAGATCACCCGCTTGTGGACATAATATATACACACAAAACTAAATCAGTCCCTGTTATGATTATCCCAAGAGTTTTTTTTATTAATCTAGCATTGTTTGCCAAGCCTAAGTGTTCCTCCCTACGAAAGGGCAGAGGTCACCCAGCCCCCGCCTTTTATCCTTCAATGTCCTTTCCTCGTCTTCCGCTGGATTTTCATTCAGTTCTTCGGTGCTAAGCACCCATCAAGGATACTTATTAAAAAAACAACCGTCGTATTTTCTGCCAAGTGTTTCACTCCTCCGCAGGTTATAGGTCACAAACAGCCACCTCTTATGCCCCCCCCGCGTCTTTACTGCAGACCCTGCTGTTTTCCATGTTTCAGATCCTCGTTTCATTTTAGTCCAACTTATCGAACATCTATTTATGTAATGTTTCCCTTCCTGGTAAGAGAGAGAGAGAGAGAGAGAGAGAGAGAGAGAGAGAAAGAGAGAGAGAGAGAGGCAGAGAGAAAGAGAGACAGAGAGACAGAGAGAGGCAGAGAGAGCGTTAGTTCATCTCATCAATACTAAATCAAGTATTCTCTAAATCATTTCATCTATTACAAACGATCAAGAGTTAAGGCGTGGTAGGCGAAAGACAGCAGGCTCTACAGTGATTAGAAGGTAAATTTGTATTGAAATATTCTTACACAATACAGCTGAGCTAAATACTATCGGAGAATAATTTTCTTTTTTTCCTAATTTCTGCAGCCAGCCTTCACCGTGCTAAGATAAAATGTTTGAAGTGCTTTTTGCCTGTTTCACATCTGATCATGGCAGAGCTAAAGAAAATTCTCAATCTGATTTGATCACCTGCCTCTTTGTTTTCAACCGTAAATGAATCTTTTAAAAAATTATTTTCCGAAACTAAAACACAGTGCGTTTCCTTTATAACAGAGAAAAGAACAAGAGGAGTTTGAGGACTAAAACCAATTAATTACTACGATATACCTTTCAAACATCTGTATGGTTTAAGACACTTGATTGTTTGACGACTGACTTAAACATCTCTGTCTCTCTCTCTCTCTCTCTTTCTCTCTCTATATCAATCTCTTTCTCTCCCTCACTCTCTCTCTTTGTATCTCTTTGTGTCTCTCATTCGCTCTCTATCTCAGTCTTTGTCCCTATCTTCTCTCTCACTTTTTTTTCTTATTCCCTAACTCTCTCTTTTTATGCTCCTTCCTTCTCTCTCCATTGCTCTCGTACTTTCTATCTCTCTTGCTCTTTCTCTGTCTGTCTGTCTGTCTCTTTGTCTTTTTGCTCTTGCTTAAAAATATATTGAGAAAAGAAAAAAAGCCGGAGACTTCCCATAACACATTCCACACCCCTAAACAGTAGTACCGGTGGTCTAGTGGCTGCTCAGTGCTAGAATTGTGTCCAGAGAGTCATGGGTTCAAATCTTGTCTGCTCCAGTGTTGTGTCCATCGCTAGGGCACATGACAAGAATGTTTCCCCGAGATATTCTGTCTATATATGATCAACTGACATGAAGGGCATAATTTGATCGTTCGGTGGGCATCACCGCCTGATGGAGCCTGTTCTGTAGGCTTGAATGCTAAAAATATCATGTTTACATTCTTGTTAATTTCATAGAGCTCTTATTTTAATTCTACTCATTGCGTTATAGTTTTTATTATGTTCTCACAATCGTTTGGTGCGTTGGTGGCA
The DNA here is from genome assembly GCA_019648995.1 of Plakobranchus ocellatus. Lineage (NCBI taxonomy): Eukaryota > Metazoa > Mollusca > Gastropoda > Plakobranchidae > Plakobranchus > Plakobranchus ocellatus. Next base: position 879,048 of record BLXT01006675.1, on the reverse strand, counting down.
CAGTGGATAACGAGTGCTCCCTGAAATCTGAAGATTATTGAATCCAGTCCAACTCCGACAACCTGGCCTGTCCAGCGCCACAAAGCCTGAGATCACCATGTTGTGGACTGGCTTTTTGTATTAAAGTGCAACCTGTTGCTCGCATACGATGCTTGTTTATCATGATTTCAAGTAGCTATTTTTTCTTCTTTTTCATACTTATCATAGGAAAGTTATACTGTCGATTTCAAAACGAACTCAAGCAACCATTGTTACCGTCCGTAGAGAGACACTTGTTTCCATTGTAAAGAAAAATAAGAGCATTTCTGAAATCATTTAAATTTCGTGAAGTAAAAAGAAATAAAACTGCACTTTCAGAGATTTTTTTGTTAATGATAAACATAGAGTTGAACATAGAAAGACTTGAGAAAGACACTATGAGGCTCTCTATTTATCTGTGCATTATTTGGCTGGAAGGTTTTTATGGACTTTGCATCAAGAGTCCTTCATGCTTGCCTGGGATGAAATAAAATTGGTTGATGTGTTTTTATTTGATGGGGTTAAATACTGCCTTGTTGTGGATTTCGAATACAGCCACTCCACCACTTGGTGATCTCAGGCTTTCAGGCCGTCCATGAGGCCAGAGGGGTCCCCGCAGATCTCAAGATAGGTGCATTATCCACTGTACCACCAAGGCCCAGATGCCTTGCTGTCAAGTAACAATGGTTGCTTGGGTTCGTTTTGAAATTGTTAGAGATGGCCTACACGATTTGGCTCTGAAGGGTTCAAACGCTCTCTCTCTCTCTCTCTCTCTCTCTCTCTCTCTCTCTCTATTACCAGAGAGAGAAAAATGAAAGAAAAAAGATGTGCGAACAGCATGAATTGCTTGATACGAAGATTTGAGACATAGGAAAACAACAAGGCCGGCAGTAGGGACGGGGCGGAAGGGAGGGGGAGGGGGTGGGGTATGATTATAGGCGGTTGTTTGTGACCTCTGCCCTCTGGCTGAGTGAAACACTTGGAGGAAAATACCAGGATGATACAAGGCTTTAGAGATGATTGCAGCAGGGATTTGTGTCGCTTTGTGTGTGTATCTAACTCGTCAACAACCATATGATATCAGGTTTTTAATGACCCCAGTCAGGCCAGTACATCGGTGACAGGCTCATCTCGAACCCTAAACAGAAAAGACCATACAGATCTGCGAGCAAGTTCCCTAGCCATGGTGCAACCAAAGACCAAAGCAGTGTGTGTTTGTGTGTGTGTTTGTGCGTACGCATGTGTGTCTGTGCTTGCGAATGTAAATAAAGTTCTGGTAAGCCAACGTATAGTTATTTTCATGCTATGTTGACTTTTATAGATACTCTCTCCATTACTTTTTTTTTTATTACTCACATTCCCAATATTATGCCAATATCTTTCGTTTTGTTTCTTCTTTTGGGGTGTTTTTTTATTTGCAGAATTTTCTCTTCCTTCTTCTATATGTCGATCATTATTCATGCTTAATACATATCAACTCTGTTACGCACACCATTATACTTCTCCTCTCTATATTAAGTAAATCACTGGTACTTTCTGTGTAAGGCAAAAATCTTTTAATCTTGATTCTATAAATTCCTCGTAATTTTTTTTCCTCTGTTTATGTATTTTTATTCAATTTCTTTATCCTTGCAGCCACATGATAAAATTGACAAGCCAAAAAATTTTTTACTAACTTATAATTAATTAATTTAATTAGTTTTTCACCATATTAAAGTATGGAATAATTTAGCTTTGCATCAAATTTCAGAGTTTTATTACGAATTGCATTGGCTAACAACCATGTTAAAAAAATTGTCTTGCGCTTTCTTCGATATCTTATAAAATAAATGTCAGACAAATACACGACTGCAATCTGTTTTGCAAATTTATTTTCCTCCTTTAAAACCCCAAAGTCAACAGTCTTACCCCTGCTTAATTCCTGCACAGCGGGGAAGCTCCATTTTCTCGGTATATTAACCAAGTCCATCCGTTACGCGTTAAGGTGTAAAACCCATTATCATCAATGTCTGCGACACAACAGTCAAACAACCCCCCCCCCCCCCC
>BLXT01006675.1:783299-796333 GCA_019648995.1 Plakobranchus ocellatus | reverse complement strand
ATAGTTTTCATGAATATGTATGTAAAGTGCATTGAGCAGTGTGTGTGCTATGGATTTGCATGATATAAATGTCATCTTCTTCTCCTACTCCTCTTCTTCTTCTTACTATCATTATTATTATTATTATTACTATTATTATCGTCATGAGTGGTCCACAAAAGCATTTTGAACGTCATTACACCGATAAAAGAAATACGTTCAACTGCAGAAATTCATTTATACTCTAATAGCTCTCTTTTAATCCACAAGATAATCTAATGTTGAATATTCACCTTGTCACAAGGTGGTAAGCTTTATTGTTTATGACTGCGACAGTAAGTCATTGCTTTGGAAATTTATTCAAATTCTTTCGTCACCCGGATATTTACCTATTTGCATACTCAATGATTACTGAGAGCTTCAGGCACTTAGAATCCAACAAAATCTATTCTCCGGTTAGCGATTATTGCAATTTGTTTCAAAAAGCAACTAGTGTGTGCCAGTATGTGCACTATTCCTTGTGAGAGTCATAATAAAGCGTCCGGTTCAAATCCTTAAGAAGGCCTGTTGCAAAGTATTTTCTTTCACAACCGCTAACGCAGGATTACGCATTTTAAGAAAAAAATAGTTAAATTGTAATAGTGGTTTTGTAGCACCAGTATGCATACTATACTCCTTCAAACTTTCAACTTCTCTCGGCTGCCTTCTAACCTGCAATTCAAGAAGAATGCACACTTGGCTTGTATGTACGCTAAAGCCTTGTATAGGAGGTAAGTTTTCGTGAGCGGCGGCCTAGCCCAACAGGCCTGAACAACGACCATGCATGCATGCAAAATTTCTTTATGTCATAAACATTCAAGATTTTGAAAAAGACAATTCTTAAACTACAGTTAATGCTAAATAAGTTAACATGCCATTGGCGATTATTATTATTATCATCATCATCATTATTATTGTTGTTGTTATCGTTATTATTATAATTAAAACAAGTCAACAACGTAGGGGGTAAGGGCAAATGTAAGAAAGATGTAAGAAGGGGGGTGGGGGTTCAAAAAGTCCCAACAAAGGTGTAAGATTATAATTGAACAGCCCCATAGCGAAAACAACAGCATGCAACTTTAAAAAATCGAAGCGACTACTTTTCCCGAACACTAGGTAAACCGAACGCAAGGGACCTGTGCTTGTACCGGTGCAGTATGAGTACGAATATACCGGTGTTATTGAACTCTCTCTCTCTCTTTTAAGAGAGTTCGGGAAAATAAGGTCGGACGATATTTATCCGAATTTTTGGGAAAACAAGGTCGGCTTTAAGAAAGTCGTTGCCTTTAGGTAATCAAAAGCCCAAAGCGTTAGCACATCACAGTACAATGCATGGGATAAAATCAAAAAGAAATGAAGCTCTAAAGTCATTTACGCAGGTCTTATCTCAAAGATCTAGGTTTTCTGTTTGCTTGTTTTTTTATCAGTCCTGCTTTACCCCCTCTCCGCCCCCTCGCTTGCTCCCCTTTTTCCAACGAGTTGTAAAGAAAATAAATAAAGGATTGACGGAAATCTTGTGCCTTATTACTATGTACATCGCTTATGTCCAATACGAGGTATCGGGCTTCTGATTAAATCTGTTCTATTTACAGATTCAGACCTTTCCTTCAGTATTGATTATGATTCATGTAATGGTGCAATTTTCAAAGTTTGATAAGATTGCTTTAAAAGCATAAATTCATTGGCAGGGTTTCAAGCCAGCATTTATTGTGTTGGAGAAATCTGGTTTGAAATCAAATGCAATGTTGCTGTTTAATCTGGAATTCTTGATGCATTTTTAACATTTTTTAACACAATTAAAAAAAAAAAGTATTGATTAATTAGAAATGGTATTTAATATATGCTATTGAAAGAAACTAGTGGTTTTTTCCCCCTCATATTTGATTACAATGTTTCTATTACAGGCCTACATAAGTGCTCAGATTGGGTTCTGTACCCACTGGTTTTAAAACAATCCACTGGAGAAAGACTAAAGAGTAATACACTAAGGCCAAAAACAATTCGCAATCTATATTTGTGTGGGCGCACAGGAAAACCCGTCGGATGTCGCAAGTTTAAAAAATTGAGAGAGACACAATTTTGTAATCTCAAACATTCCTGAGCATTTCGCTCTTTATTTGAAGGCTCTATCTTATTTAGTTACAAAATTATGATGTTTTAAAGTCGCCCGGTTGAGGAAACATAGTTTTGAGAAAATGGCATATCAAGTTTTGCATGTGATTTTTGTAGTTTTCAGTTGATAGAATAGATGATCAAATTGGTTTTACAGTCACATGACACACATACACTCACCATTGTTCATTCTAACCCACAAATGAGAATCTTAACAAATATGTTTTGGTGACAATGAACATTTAATTAACGAATTTAACATTTTGTGCCCATCTTATGTCTTTGCTCATCACTGAGTGTTACACCTCGACAACGACATTGTCCAGTTCTATAATAAATCTATCACATTTAACTTTGTTCTCTAGATCTAGACTCTAGATCTAAAGTAGATCTATAAATTTAATGACTTGTAGACTCTCAAAATTACGGTTTTAAGTTAGATCTAGCTTCCAAACATTAATAACAAACGACAACAGAGGTAAACAAGATCTAGATCTAGGCCAGACAGAAAAGGAGAAAGAGAAGGAGAGACAGAATGAAAGAAAACGGACACACTGGCAGTTGTCTATAGATGTATATCAAATCATCAAGACAGGGTGATTTATTCATTACTTTTGCTTTGCTCATCATGTGCGTCATTTTTGTTTTTCATGAAATAAAATCGACACCACCATAGGCCTATGTATCGGCTGGTTTAGGTTAAAAATTTTGCAATTTTCGAGTCATTCATTAAGGGCTGCAATTAATGTGGGTTGGTCAAGTTTTGATCGAAAGGTGAAGGACCGACCTTTGTAAACATCATTTTTAATTGCAATAAATTTAAGATTAATGTTTTCAAGGTAAACACTCAATTAGATATATAAAAATATCAATGTTTCAAAGATCTTTATATGACAAGAAACGTAAAATGTTTGCTTAATCGATTATCGGATTGCGGCGTTTTTTGAGTCAACAGATCTATAAGGTTATCTCAATAAAACGGCTGCGCACTTAACCAGGTTAATTTATATTCAAGCGCTCTAGTCTGAATCTAACGTCAAGAAACTGCCGTTTAGTTTGGTGTATAATATTTGTAGATTTGCTGTGGTGATGTAGATCTAGCAATGGTGATATGATCTGGCGTTAGATTTTGGAAATTGGCCTGCGTTTTTTTGGCTTTCGTTGCCACAAACCGATCAAGATGCCTTACAAAAAATGTTTAATTTTATAGGTAATAGGTTATAGAAATTAATAAAACTTGGTGGAATATGAAGATGGATAAATGGAGATTTTGTTGAAACCAAAATCTCGATTTCGGCCATGAACGAGGTAATCAACTTTAAATGGCTCTATTTCAAAACAAGCCTTTGCGACATCCGACGGGTTTTCCTGTGCGCCCACACATTTACAGTCTAGCTATTGTGTCATTATTGGAACCGACTGACTATCTTCCCCAGGCTGTCAAGCTTTCTTCTCCAATACACCACACTCTTTGATGCAATAGCTGACTGACACATTGAATGGTTCACCAACTTTTTCATTTATTTAATAGCGCATAAATTAATCCTTTATTTATTGACTGATTGGTCAATTAAGTGAGAAATAGATTGATTTATCGAATACTTAACTGGCTGTCTGATTGGTCGATTAAGTGAAAAATTGATTAATGTATCAAATATATTACTCGCTGTCTGATTGGTCGAATCGATTAAGAGAGTTATTGATTGATGTATCGATTATTTAACTGACTGACTGATTGAATGTTCGATGATGCATCATGACTACAGAACTGAGTACCAGGAGTTTGGCTATGTTAATCTCATTTACAGTGCAAGATGCTTCCCTCCTCACACACTATGAATCATTAGCTTAGGAAACTGTATGATTGTTTAAACAACAGAAACACATACATGTTGAAAAAAAAAACAAAAAAAAAAAAACAAGGAAGACTGAAGAATTTCCCAAGACAACTCACCTAGCCCCATCCTGAGGTGAAATGTACCCATTCTGTTTTTATCATTTTTATTGTCATCTTTCCCAATCTGTCCGCGTAGAGAACTGCCGTGTAGAGGCATCTTTATTATCAACCATGAATTATAATAGCAACAATGATATCAAAGCAAAAATTACATACACAAATGAAACACAGATTGTTTTCATATGTTCATAGCATTTAAAACAATAATCACAAACCGAATGAGGATTAATTTGCATAAATAACGAATGTTTTTTCTTCTTCAGATACCTTGTCTGGAACAGATATTGATGATCATGTTCCTCCATTATTGCTACCCTTGCCTATTGCCCATGACTTAATTATTTTCAATAAAAGTTATTCTCTGTCTACTTCTACTGCGTTTGCCTTCAATATTTCCAGTATTCTAAACTCTTTGTGTCGGCAAATATGGCCTAAAAACTGTAGTAGCCTCTGTCTTACAGTTTTAACTCAATGAGTTGATTTCAAATCATAGGAAATCAAAACATGGGTAAGATAATTATTTTTCTTTTTCCTTCTTGTTATCCCTCCACTGTATGATGTAGTCATCCACAGAAAAAAACCCATCTGTCTTTTAACTTCAAGTTCTGGAGATAACTCCACAGATAAAACACTATCAGCCTGTCTGAAAACATGGCTGGAGTTGGCCCTTCACTGATACAGCCGATCTATCTCTTCACATCTGCTTCTGGCCTCTTCTTCATCCAAATCCACCGGCCTCCTTCCATTCTCTGTTGGACTTGGCCCTCCACTGATACAGCCGATCTATCTCTTCACATCTGCTTCTGGCCTCTGCTCCATCCAAGTCTACCGGCCTCCTCCATTCTCTGTTGGACTTGGCCCTCCACTGATACAGCCGATCTATCTCTCCACACATCTGCTTCTGGCCTCAGCTCCATCCAAATCCACCGGCCTCCTTCTATTCTCTGTTGGACTTAGCCCTCCATACAGTCTATCAATTTCTATCCATGCAATGATAAATGAAGAACCCCAGTATATTTTGCCCTTCAGTGTCTGTCAGATAAGTGTGGTTCTCTCTCCCAGGACGAGTCCATGGTGTCACCGCGACATCTTTTTTGGGAGTACAAAGCCATTTCTTATGCTCAACTCAGGTGAGAGAAGAGAAATAAACATGGTAAGTTATTTCGCTTGCTTAGAGTGCTATAATATAGACGTTATACATCTTGATCTTTAAGGAGATAGAGAAATAAATATCGTGAATTGTTTGGTTTACACAGAATACTATTATATAGACCTAATACACCTTTATCTTTGAGATTGAACCTAAGAATGTCGCAGACTTACAAACTAGAGAATGATTATGCATTTTCTCATTAATATTGCAATTAAAGGCCGATTAATTGATGCATCGTCACTCTGTGGCAATTGACGCAATATACTGGGCGTGCATTGTTTCTGCCGGATATATTATACTTTAATTGTTAGATAAGTTAACAACTAAGTTAACCGGGTTGCATAAATCTAGTATAAATATATGTGTTGAACAGCTACTACACGATGCATTGCTACAGGAAAAAACTAAGGGCCTCATGGACAAAATACAGACTTATCAAATTAGAGAATAGTATAGGTATTCGTGTGGCCCTATTAACTCCCTTGAATCGGCTTCCCAAAAGAGCGACTCGCTTCTAATATAACGGAAAGAAGAGAATAATTTGTTTTAATTTTCATTGAGAGGAAATAAGCATAATTTTTGTATTGTAAAATGAACTTTGTATTAAAACAGTTATAAAAAAGAATGAAAATTTGCTAAGTTGACTTAAAGATTAAGAAAGGCCTAGATTAAGCTGGAAGGCTGAGAAGGCTAATACTTCTACGCTCTAATTCTACAGACATCTTTCGAACATTTTCCGCACGATGGTCTATGTTTTTTCAGCGCTAAAATTATATATATATATATATATATATATATATATATATATATATATATATATATATATATATATATATATATATATATCGTATATATCAGAGAAGTACGGAATTTCATGTATTGTATCTGTAGTTCTATAAAACTAGGCCTACTGAGAAATGATATCAAGAAATGTACATATAGATTAAGAAATACAGTATCTGATCTAGAGTTATGACCTATTCAATATCTCGATGTAGTATATTTTATTGTTTACTCACGCAAGTGAGTTAGGCTGAAGTAACGAAGCCTACAGATCAAAGTTTTATAATGTACATACCAAAATTGACCCCATACCTGAATTTTTTAAAACAATATCAATCAATGTGTTTTTAGAGCATTTTAGAAATAAGACAGCAACATTTAAACCAAAATCTCTTCTAGGTAACATTGCTACCTGGAAATTAAATTCGTATTTTCACGCCGTATTTTTATTCATATTTAAAGCCGGTCTCTTACACATTTCTGTGCAGCTAGACCTTAATTTTTCAGAATCAGTTACGTTAGCAGTTTGTTTTTCTCGTTCATTAATTAGTGTGTAATTAATGGTTGGGGGAGAAGTGGGGATAAAGGTGCTACACAATGGGTTGTTTCTATAATTATTATTATGATCGATACATTTTTTCATAGGTGTTGTAAGATGAAAGGTTTACTTTTAAATTTTGTATGCATAGGTGTACGTTATTATTATTATCTGTGTTAAAAGAAATGTGTCAAATAAATGATTATTATTATTATTATTATACATTTATTCATATTGTCATTTTGGAAAGTAATGGGAATTGAGATGGCTAAGTTCATTAATGTGCGTGAGTGCGCTGCTGGATACACACACACACACACACACACACACACACAAACCAATAAAAAAAGCAAGCAAACAAAAAAAGAAATCAACAACAACAACAACAACAACAAACAATAAAGTTGGTGTTTATCTGCAATCTGTACAAACATGTTCACACGTCAAAGGCATGAAGAGATGCTGCGATTCTGAACATCTACACGATATAAGCCTGTTCTTATTAGTAAAAGGTTTAAGAGAAATTAATTTAAAAAAAAATACTTTTTAAAGGAAAATGTCTAATTGGGATTTTTTTTTGGAACCCAATTAAAAAAACAAGTAAGATTTCCAAAATACAATAGAAGGTATAAAATTTGAAACCTGCAGCTCTAACCAGCAAATGACCTGTTTTTTAACAAATGTCCTGACTGTTTTTTACAGTTGAAGTTTGTACATTCTATAATGAGGCTGGATTCCGAAAGATCGGTCTTTTTTTTTTTACTATGTAATACACCTTTACAAAATATCTTTAATCTAAACGTTCTAGTTGTGTAGCTATTAGGTCTAGTTTAGAGGCAATGACAATATAACGAATATTTCTATACACATTAGGGCACCTCTTAAATAAAATTTCTATGTTTAAAATTAAGCAAACAATTCATTTTCACATAAAAAAAAAAATAAAATAGGGAGGAAGAAAATTAGAAAAAAAATGTTGATGCAGCCCTATATGAACTAATTTGAAGAAGACAAACATTAAACACCAAGCGTCACAGAGCCAGAGCCAAACTAATTATCCCTCTTTATGGTTTATGGGGAGACAATTTGCCTTGACGGGCACCATTGCCTATTATAAAGAGTTGGAGATATTACTAACCAGTATAGTTACTTCTATCGTTGATACTTCAATTCGTTTGGCTACGGCAATGTCCTGGATGATTGATTGATTGAGTTATGATTGATTGATTGATTATTGGTATATCCTGTCAACCATTAGTCTTTGATCGTTTACTGTCCCAGTCCATTTAACATATCGGTGAGAGAAATTAAAACCAAAGGTAAAATCTCTTGAAATTCTGAGTACAGAGTACAGAAAGAAAATTTTCAAAAGGAATCTGTACAAAGCCTCACATATTTCTATAGACCATTATGGAGAGGGACTGACCTCTTTAAAAAGTCTGTACATATAAGTTACATTGAAGTATTTACTCCTGATGACTTGAACGTTTGGGCATTTAACTGAAATATGCCGGACAATGTAGAGGTTATCGTTCTGGAGGAAAATTAAAAGTCCTGACACCCTCGAATTGGCGAAAAATCATAGAGGTTACAGTGGAAGAAAGATGAGGTAGTGGAACATCTGAAATACAATAGGATATTGATATGATATTCGAGATACAACGAGACCAACAGTTGCAGAAGTTGGCAGGTAGGTGAAAGAGCACAGTGAAAGTCTTTCAGAGATGCTACTTCAGGCAGATGCTGCTTCAGAGCGATGATAATCACGATGCTATTTCATTTTTCGTTATTGTTGTTGCTGTTGTCGTTGATGTCGTTGTTGTCGTCGTCGTTGTTGGTGGTTGTTGTGGTGGTTGTTGTTGTCGTTTTCGTCGTTGTTTTCATGAGTAACAATTATTGACAGATATCAAACGATTATTACAATGATTTTTTTTACGAAGCACACTGGGTGGAGTTGTTTTTTTTATCGCTAGTTTACTTTTAACTAAAGGTAGAGAAAGATTTACAGGTGCTAATATTTTACAGCACTACACCAAGTGCAGTAGTTATCACACCAATTTGATTGATGGTTAATATACCGAGTTGAACAAAACCTGAGATCATCTTGTTGTGGACTGGCTATATGCAAGAATCGAACCGAGTCCAATCTTTGTCAGGGAGCTCAGGGTTTCTCTCCCTTTCTTTTCTTTAACAGTTTATTATTCAATTTTTTTTTCAACAAAAAATGATGATGTTAAAAATCAGTGTGGTTATAAGAAGGGCTACAAATAGAAATTGTACCTAGGCTTCGATATTTTCATAGACCTCCCAGAAAAGTCTGCATATATCAGTTAAGGTTTAGTATTTATTCTTGAAAATCTGGGCACTTAATGCCAAAACAATGCAGAGGCTGTCGCAAGCATAGCGAAAAGGCTGTTCCTTGTTTTCTAAAGGATAACTCTGGGTTAGTAAAATGTGGCTCACGTTGAGCGTACATATCACTGTCTCCTGTTTGCTGCCTGTTCCATCCGCTCTTTACCCAAGATGGGGAAAAGTTCATGACCCTTATGCCCTCACCATTTCAAGTTTCTCGCTAAATGGCGTGGGTGAGTGAGGTTGCTTCAAGTCCACCGACCAGGGCTGTGCCCCATAGTTCTGAAGAGAGATGATTTCTTCGTTCAAAAAGAATAACATTGGTGGGTAAGTCTTTCACTGAAGATTCAAGTGGCTTTATTTTAGACTACCGCCGAATCTCGTTAGGTAAAGGAGGTCTTTATCCAAAAAGGCAACAGATTTGACATAAGTTTTTTTGTGTTTAAAAAGACAATTGATTATTACACTAAATTCTCATAAAGTGATGATCTGAGGAATTCAAAACAGTAGTAAAGGACATCTTTTGTGGTTTTTGTTTTTTCGATTCAGTTAAAGACAATTCCTGATTTGGTTCACAAATCTAAGCATTAAAAGGAATGAAACTAAATCTCCAATAAATTATTTTTAGGGGAAAGTAAGGAGTGTTACCAATAGTACATGCTGGTGCGGCTTACATCTGAGAATTATACAACATAAAGCTGGCAACAACAGCAACTGCAATAAACAACAATGGAGTTTCCTTTACATAACCATTCACAGTTTCAACATCGCAGGCATTTTGTTCCTTGTCTCTGTGGATGTCACGGCCACCTTGCTATCTTCGAAGCCAACAATGTCCTCAGCTTTCGGAGATACCCCATTCTTCCAAAGGTAACACTGGCGCCATGCAAACACGAGCTTTGGTTTGGTTTTTGTGTATAGACCGCCCATAACAAGGTGATCTCAGGCTTTCAGGCATTCCGTCAGATCCGAGCGACGCGACTCGAACCCGCGTTCAAACCCCAAGGCTCCAAGTTTAAGAGCACAAATGTGGACCTTTTTACCGCCGAGGGAGGGCAGGGATAGTACGTGCAGGTGTCAGAAAACCTTTGCAAACCCCAAAACCACCAATCCCTTTAGCTTTTGGGAAGACACCACCCTCACAATATAGGGCACCAGTCTATACTACTGTGCCATTGCAAAAGAGAAGGTGATCCTCTTTCCGATGTCAGGGCAAATCTGCAAATCAAGGCGATCCAAATATCCCCGTTGGAAAGTTAAAGACTTCAACTTCTTGACAAAGCCTGGCAATATTCAATAGAAGCCACCATCAAACATGATTCCCGAATTTTGGCACACATATTTTAGGTCACACTGGGATAAGTTTTGAGGTGGGTACATTGGTTATGAGTTGACATGAAGATGCACGAAAATTGTTCCCAATGTGATAATGCGAAAGATATGACCGAGATTGAAATACTAAACATCAGTAAGTAAGGTCTAATAAAGACAGCATAAATATATAGATAGATAGGACGCGAAAGAGTGAATGAGACAAATAGGAATTTCGAGCTAGATGTGTTGATATAAAGATGGGACAGTAAGTTCAGTAAAGATAGAGAAAAAATGAACAGACATCTGAATGCAGCTTCGCCTTGAATTTTACAACGTGAGTGTTGTCCAAATTCAGGTGGGTTTTGATATACAGCATCCAGTAAGAGATTGCTGATAATGTTCTGTTCTAACATTCAACATAGGAGGTACTACACCTGGTGCAGTAGAATACACGGAGACCACGTCACCCGCGTCTTCCTCCAAAACTAAGGCGGTATACGGGATTGATGTGTTCAGTTTAGTGTACCGTTAGATGAATAATTTAAAACTACTATACGACCAACTAAACTGAACGCAACGACTAAGCATAACGCCTTGTTTGGAAGGGAAAAAAATCTCAACTTGTGAGATTATGCTCAATCTGAAGTATGAGTCTGCTACAGAAATCGCCGAGGCAATGCTTGTTTAGACAGACAAACTTCAGACGGAGCGATAGAGCTACAAAAGTTGCCAGTGTTGGTGCACGGCTTCTCTCTGACAGATCCAGTGGTGATGGATATACCGCGAGTAGCACCAACACATATGACAACCTTGAGAAGGGGAGAGGAAGAAATAGTTTTCTTTAGAGAAAAAATTTGCAATGTAGCGGCAAAATAAAGTGAGAACATTAAAACAGATAAGAAAAAAATAAGAAAAGCAAATGAAAACCAAACTAAGAATAAGACCCCATAATCGAGAGCAGCCATGATAGTATAAAGCTGTGAGATAAAATGGGACACAAGGAAAATGATGATAAATATGATGCAGAAATTCCTACACATATGTAAAGAACAGCCTAGCTTTCATCTGAAGAAAAAGGGAAAAGGGTTGAATAAAAGAGAGAGAAGGTATCGACGGAAAAAAAATGAACAGGACAGAGTGTCGACAAGAAAGAAAAGAGGTAAGAGGTAGAACAGAGTGAAAGGAAACTTGTAAAAAGAATTCCGATGAAGAGAATAAACTGGAAAAGAACAAAGCAAATCACATTAGACTGGTATAGGAGGTTGAGTGATCAAATGAGAAATTACGTGGTCTGTTCTTTGACAGCCAGCTCCCATGATCACCATGAGATCTCCAACTTTTTGGTCAACGGGAGTAAACACAAAAGCTCTATACAAACATAAAAATCAAGTGGGTCCCACGCTCAGTAGGGTCCTGATTGTTCTTGACATACGGCATTATGAGGTAGTTTGCCATTGCTTTCCTCGCCGCCTTTACTTTCGCCGGGTCTAAAGAGACCTAGCTACCCATTTAATGCTGGGTGGACACAGAGAAGCAAAGAAAAATTTGGCCCGAACTGAGATTCGAACGTCGGACCTCTGACATGGTAGCCAACTGCCCTACTGTTTTTCGCACTCCATATAAAAACGTAAAGCAGACAAAACCAATCAAGAAAATTGTTAAAAAAACAGTGTTTCACCTTCTCTACCAAAGACTTTCCATGCCCTATCTGGCTCGCCTCACAAACCTTCTCTGCTCCTCTTTCTCGCTCCCCCCTAGCCATATTCAGTTTCTTCATTCACGTTTGTATTTTTCCCTCGCATCGGACGTCGGTGTTGGATTTGAACGGACGGAAAAACTCCCTGCAGGTTTCAGTGCGAGGACGCTAGAAAACGTGCCACCATTGCTCTCGGCAGAATCCAGAGTAGACGGGAAGCAAAGTCAATTTGCCAAGATCACATCTTGATCACGGAAAGGTTTAGTCATAGATTGGGATTTTTTATACAGCTGGCACTATAAAACCGCAACAATAAACCAACGATATCTTTAACAGCTCGCAGCTCTTAAGTCTACGTTTGGAGAGGTAGAGTCAACTACTAAAGTGAACTCAGGCTTTTGATTTCAGCCAGGATGAGAAGGCTGGGATCACACTCTCGAGCTGTATAGCCATGACTAGAGGGCACTCCTACGTTCAAAGTCTATAGCCTCATTTATAACGCCATCGAGGTTCCCTTGGTAAGGATAAAGATATCCCAAACTGAGAGCAATGTTATTTTGTTACTGACGGCATAATTTTGCCACCAGAGAATGTGCGTGACTGTGTTTATATTTTGTGTTTCTGTGCGAATGTGTGTTTTGTATTCCATAACTTTTGCTATATTGATTCAAGCAATTTAGTAAAGTAAATGGGAGCTATCAAAGATAGGGTTGAGAATTTCGATATGCATTTACTCTTCAGGTGTCCAAGTTTTCTTCATTCAGTCATTTGTTTTTTTTTCCCCCACCAAATCTCTATCTGAATGAAAGTTTTCAATCGATTCCAGGAGCGGATTTTGTTTTCTGGACATTCGTTGGTGGTTTGTTGTGAAAATTGTTGGGTTTTGCATGGTGAAGCATGGCGTTTTTTCATTTCATTTGTTTGTAAATTATTGCTTGTTTAAAATATTGGATACTTTGAAAAATCAGTTGTAGAAGACTTTTTGTCTGCTTGACCAGGCGGTTGGTTTTGTTGCCGATCTCAAGTTTCATATGTTTATTTTCTTAGTTATCTTTTTTCCAGATATATTAAATTTTTGCTTTTTTATTTTTTTCTGATCGCTTTTGCTGCT
>BLXT01006675.1:624142-634369 GCA_019648995.1 Plakobranchus ocellatus | reverse complement strand
TCTCTCTCTGTGTCTCCTTCTCCCTCTCTCATAAAGTCTCGATGTTACCTCAAGAACCCATTGAATATACTCGGAATTGGTTAGTTTTTCAATAGATGTATAACGACGTCACCAATCAAGGTCACGATGATTTACACTCACATTAAGCATTGCAGTCATTATGGTATGGGTATAAAAAGCTACCACAGCGTGAACCAAACTAATAGACACATAGTATAACTGATATATGTGAAGCTTTTTTCCAGCCTGGCATCAATTCATCCCAACACACGGCAATTTGACAGTGAAGTCTTTCATGATCCATGGAACATGTGTCAATTTTTGCGTTGTAATTTTCAGTATTATACATCGATCTCCTCATGTATTAACACAATAACAGGTAACTATACTAAAGGGAAGACATCAGAGCCTGAGATCGCCCTGCTGTGGACTGTCTGCATCAAAAATCATAACCGGCCGGTGTTGCATAACACAAATAAATAAGAAACAGGCTCTGTCACCGCTCTGCAAGAATGGTTAATTTATAAGATAATACTTTTATAACACGATCAATCCCAGCTGTACCTGTCGTCATGTTTACAATGGGAATAATATGACCCAATTATACATCTGAAACAAAGTAGTGACAAAACATAATGTCCAAAGATACAGAGTGAGGTACAGGATACACAGCATTTCCATTGGCCAATTTTCTCCACGCAGCTTCAAGTAAGGTTTCACTATGGCTATTGACAGTGACAGTTTCTCACCTGCTAGGCCCTGCTCCTGCAGCCGCTCCAACAGAGACTCCGGGTCATAACCTGTAGAACTGGGAGACCCCGCCCTGGTGGTCAAGCTCGGACCGGTCAGTGGGGGCGGGGCAGACTTCACCTGCCGCTGCCTGGATTGGTCAGAGGGATTGGGAGTTGGAAGGTCAAGTTGACTCATGGCCCAAAAGTTTGATAATTTTACCCAAGTACGTTTTTTTGGTTACAAACGCTGGCTTATTCGTTGTTGTTGTATTTATTTTACCTTAAATCAGTTTGTAATTTTTCACTCTGATGTTCACAGGACTTCTTGTTTTGGATAGTTTGGTCCTTAGAAATACACTGTACACATAAATCGTTCGTTGCTCTGAGAAAGCTTTGACTGTAAAATGATTTCAAGTTTCACAACTACTCGTCTCGGTTTTGCCTGCGCAAGGATTTAGAACGCTTAGCGATTACTGGAAATATTAAAGGCAAATGCAATAGAGAGAGAGAATAACTGTTATTGAAAATCTTAAGTCATGGGCAATAGGCAAGGGTAGCAATAACAACTTTATGAGGTTAATTGAGAATAGATTTGATTGGAGGAACATGATCGCTAATGTCTGTTCCAGACAAGCTACCTAAACAGAAAGAAGAAGATAGTCGCATCGTAGCAGGCTTGCCTCGTTATCAAACAAAATATGTTCGACACCATCCCTGAAAAAATAGCGTCAGATAGAAATATAAAGATTCTAAGAAATACAAAGATTACTGTTGAGGGATAAATATAACAATAATATAATGATATAATGATAGATATAATCACTCACGATTTCCACGGTACAGAAGGATCAAGGCTTCAGTTCAATCATTTAAAACATCATCCCGCCAAGTCCCAAGTTTTGCGTCTTCTTTATTATGCTCTTTCTTTTTAGTTGTTTTATTGTTCTTTTAAGTTTTTTTTTTCCCTTTCTTTTTTTTTTGATAGCCCTCAAAAAATAACTAATAAGAAGAATTTTTTTTACTGGTTAAAAATCTTCTCTTGCTGTGACATATCCAGTTCACTTAGCGCAGCCCGCAATCATATTAGTCCATACTGATACATTCCGTCTTCTATTGACTTCTATTGCCTTTTGTAACACTTCTTGGGTAAAAGAAAATACCGATGTCTTAGTGGAGATTAAAGCTGCGTAAAATTCGATATCCCGTGCTATGTTAGAGTCATATCGCAATTTTGTTTCGTTTATTACACTAAATGCAATAAGGAGAAGAAAGCTGCCCCAGAAATGTGAAACCAGTCTCCGAAATTGTTCATCAACAACCACTTTCACTCAAGCTGCACACGATTCGTAACAATCCAATCATTCCTTCCGATTAAAAAGATATTTAAAAAGCAAAAGTATTGAAAAAGGAAATCAGGTATTAGATCTAAAGTGGCTAGTCTCTCAGAAAGAGGCGTTACATAGGCCTAACACTTCGTACTTTATATTAGTGTTTTATCAGTTAGATGGATTTGTTGCAAAGATTCAGTAAAGAAAGAAAAGAAAGTATTTAATATGACGTTCTGTTGTGCAATGAGCTAAAAAACTCGTTAAGATCACTATTGAAAAGTATTAATATTGGAATCAATGTTTTGGATAATTTTGCAGTGCTACTTAAAAAGAAGCTAATATTATATATCTTGGTTTCTTTTTCTTTTCCTTTTTTTTTTTGTTTTGTTTTTTTTAGTTTAAGTTTTAATTTTTGTTCTGTCCCTTTTTCTACCAATACTAAAGTTTTAAAAAGTAAGTAATATTGCACACAATTTAAAATATTAATAGTAATAAAAAAAAGGCAGCAATAACAATAATGATGATGATGATGATGATTATTATTATTATTATTATTATTATTATTATTATTATTATTATTATTATTATTATTATTTTTTTTTTTTTTTATTATTATTATTATTATTATTATTATTATTATTATTATTATTATTATTATTATTATTATTATTATTATCATTTGGATGAAATAAAATTGACAAAACCAATAATACTAGTGGTAGTGATCACAATCACAATGATCAAATAAAGATACTTGAATGTGTGACGAAGTTTTGATTATATCCAATTAAGGGACTCCAGGCAAAAATGTTAACTTTAAGCTTTCGATCAATATTACTTACATTTAAAAAATCATCATATTATTATTACTACGTCTACTTCATAATCATTTTATTATTACCGTAAAAATATTATTTTTATCTTATCATAATTATGTAATATGTTATGTCTATCACCCTTACATCATTCATTTATTTTAACGAAGTGAAACCAGGACAATTTTTTTCACATTTAAGAAGATGCGCATCTAATGAAAAATTTTATCTCTTGTGATACTTGCAAGTAAAGAAAAAATAATAATTTTCATGTTTTTTTCCCCTAAATTATTTCAGTACGCCTTTTACCGAACAGAAAAATGTTTGAGTCTTTTGCCTTTTACGACACAAAAACAGTTATATCCTTATCTACTTTTATAACAGTTGGTTTAACGCCAAATCTCGAAGTTGAGTGTATTATCACAGCTCTGCTATGTCGGCATGCGAGAAATAAAAGTGATAAATGCGTACATTAACTTAAGGATAATATATATGAATTTCCTTGATGGTAATCCAGGATTGATAGTGACTATCACACAAGCTAAGGACTATCCGCCTGTCTGTAACTACAGAGATGATAGCACACTGCAGCAAGTCTTTGCATGAAATAATTATCCTTTTTATTAGATCGACACCAGGCGATAATCAGTAAATTACTGTAAACATTTTTTATGAAACTACAGGAAACAAGAATAGATTTTTTTTAAATTAAGAGACAAATCTTGCTGACTGGTTTTTTGTTAAATTACTAGGAACATGTCCATTGAGTGTACACCAAGTTCATTTTTTTTAAAGGTTGATTGCGAAAATAGCACTAAAGTTCCAAACTGAAAACAACAGTTACTGTGCATCGTCAGACATTTCAATGCAAAAAAGTGAAGGTTTTACAGTAAAACCCGAAACGAGCATCCCCTGGCCTTTGGAAATTCCCCTTCTGCCATCTCCCCCCAAAATTCTTAGAGGTGGGCGAATCCATCCTCAAGCACGACACAGATTATTCGAAAAAGAAAGAAAGAAAAAAAAACCTACAGCGGCTCAGTGGGATCTTCATGGCTCTTTAATTGGATCGAACGCTTCTTTCCTCGCATGTATCGCTATTGGACCGATTCTTTGGCTGTCATCATTCATCGATACATAAAAACAATTTCTATAGAATATTCAGCAAGGAAATTAAAATGCTTTTTAAATTTAAATAGGCTATTGAATTATCATAAAAATCATACCATTTCCCGATTACTACATTTTCATGATGTAATCGAATAGTAATAATTGAGTAATTTTTATTTGCCAGCAATAATCGACTTGATTCATCCACACGTATCCAATAGTTATCATTGTGGGAGACAAGCAATTCATGGGCGAATGATTACGACGTAAATAGTTAATTATCGGGAGCAGTTTCGCCCATCGATCGCTGCTGCATGCGCCCCCTAGCGATGCGAAGTCCTATAGGATTTTCCCCTCCGTTTCCGATTCCACTTTCCCGCAGCTTTTGGGAAGGTCGAGCCTCTATTATTACTTTTCTCTTGCCTCTTCCACGGAGTAGCATAATCCATAAGCTTTTATCGATTTCTATCGTCCATTCTGGATGGTAAACTTAATTTTTCTGTTAAGATTTGTTCGTTGCAAACTCGGTAATTTAATAAATTTATTTTGGCGGTTTGACGCTCTTATAAAAATAACGATTACCCCCCCAAAAATTAACGCGTTCTGTATTACAAGTTTTTCATCCACTGTGGATTGAAATAAGAAGTGTAGTTAACCGTTCAATTATTGTAAAAGGCTCGAAAATCTTTGCTGTGCTAAAAAAAAAACAATACTTTCTTTTGCATAGATCCGATCGTGACTAGACTATGAAGCTTGCGAGTGTAGATTGGTAAAAACAGTGGGGGGAAAAAGCAGTTGCTAAAAGCTAGCAGAAGAGCTGTTAAGAGCAAATAACCCCTGATAAACATTACAATATATATACTATCTAACGATAAAGCAATATATAGGAAATAATTTATATTGTTTTCGCTGATTTTCCTTTGTTGTCTTTTCTTTTCATGTTAATCGTATTTTATTCGGATTCAATATCTGGCTTAACAACAAAATTTTAATTTGAGTCCTGATAATGGCAGCCTAAATGTTTATTAAAAGCAATTTTCAACGATATGACGTGGAATTGTTTTGGTTGTTGCAGCAGCAGCAACAGTAGAAGCAGCACAAGTAGTGGTAGTAGTAGTAACAGCAGCAGCAGTAGCAGCAACAGCAATAGTAGGAGGAGGAGGAGGAGGAAGAGAAGGAAGAGGAGGAGGAGGACGACGACGACGACGACGACGAAGAGGAGGAGGAGGAGGAGGTGGAGAAGGAGGAGGAGGGGGAGAAAGAGGAGAAGGCGGGAGAAGGAGCAGGAGGAGGAGGAGGACGACGACGACGACGACGACGACGACGAAGAGGAGAAGGAGAAAGAGGTGGAGAAGGAAGAGGAGGAGGAGGAGGAGGAGGTGGAGAAGGAGGAGGAGGAGGGGAGGAAGAGGAGGAGGGGGGGAGGAAGAGGAGGAGGGGGAGAAGGAGGAGCAGCAGCAGAGCAACGATAGTAGATTTTATGGATTTTTTTTTTTACAACGATAGTATAAAAGATAGTCTGTGTCTTACTTCTCATTCTCGCCGTCAGTGTTAGAGACATCTGTGTTGGTTATGTAGCCGTCGTCTGTGTTATCATCAACAGTGATGGCGATGTTGTTGTTGCTGGTGGTACTTGTGTTGGTGGGGCGGGCGTGTAAGTTGACGCTGCGCACGAAGTTACAATAGTGCGGCATGTAGCCTCTCTGAGGACAGAAAGGAGATGTAAAGAATAATAGTGTGTTGAATTTGGAGTATTGATATTAATAAATCACTTTCTCTCTCTCATTTTCTTTCCCTCTTTCTCTTCCTCTTTCTTGCTCTCTCCCTCCCTCTCTCTCTCTCTCTCCTCTCTCTCTCTCTCTCTCTCTCTCTCTCTCTCTATCTCTCTCTCTCTCTTTCTCTCTTTCTCCCTGTCATTCATTTTTGTCACCTTTTATTCTTCCTATCTCACTTTCTTTCTCTCCTCTCTCTCTCTCTCTCTCTCTCTCTCTCTCTCTCTCTCTCTCGCTCGCTCGCTCGCTCGCTCGCTCTCTCTCTCTCTACTCCTTACTCTCCTTCACTTTCTTGTTCATTGTTTTACCTTTTTACCTCCAATCACAAGCTCTTTCTCCCTCTCTCTCTCATTCTCTTTCTGCTAGTGATCTCTCTCTCTCTTTCTCTCTCTCTCTCTCTCTCTCTCTCTCTCTCTCCTTTTCTATCACTCTCTTGCTCTATACTTTTCTCTCTACGTCTTTATTTATCTGTTTCATTCTGATTTACCATTTCTCTTCGTATTTTAAGGGCACTTCAGGTGCAAATCTAAGTAATAGTTTTTTATACAACTACTACCCTGACAACTCTATGATCTGAGACCAATCATTACTCCAATTATCAACTTTTAGCCACAGATCTAGCCGTCCACCCTTTGCTATTTCTTCTTCCCTCTTGCTTAAGAAATCATCAAAAAGGGGACTTAATTACAAGACTGGTGGTTTCATCTGAGAATTCTATTTCAGTAATTATGTCCCTTACCTGAGCTGTTGCTCCATATTTCTGAAGTTCTTTTCTCTGTTGAGAGAAGACAAAGAGGAACAAGACTCAGTAGAATAAATCAATGAGGATAAGTTCAATAGTGCAATAATCATCACAATTTCGGTGAAATGCAGGGTACTTGAATGATTAGAGCGCTCTCTATGAAATCCAGAAGGCTAGAAACAAAACATTTAACGAAATAATGTTTTCTTCATTACAAAAAAAGTTAATGAAAATAAACCTGCACCCTCTCATTTCTAGCTCTTTATTCCATTTTTCTTCCAATAGTGTGTACTTCAATTGCAGATGCGATTAACACCGCGTTCCAGTCAATTTATAGTTGTACAAAAATTGATTATTGTATAATGGTATGGTTAGCTCTTTTTACCGTACACGATATAAACTGTAAATATGACTGAATGGATAAAATGGCTCTTCATAATGATAATAATGAGGATGGTGTTACAGGTTTTGGTAAAGGTTGTGTTTATGTTGTGTGGGGGAAAAGTTAAGAAGCTACAAAAGGAAGTGTTGTGGAAATGAAGGGGAATATGACGAGAATAATGATAGGAACAAAGAAGATGAGGCTGATGATGCTGGTAGTCGTGATGCTGTAAATGATGTTATTGTTGGCGGTGATGATGATAGTGATAATGATAATAATGTTGATAATAAAAAAAAAAGATTGTCGGCGCGATGCCTATTATAATGACAATGGTGATGATTGTAACCATGATGGTGATAAAGATAATGAGTATGCGAATAGCAATACTTGTGATAATGAAAATGAAGCTTCTTATCAAGAGAATAGGAACCCCATCAAACAGCTTAAAAAAACAATCTTTAGGTTTGTTCTGCACTGATCCATAACAATGTAATAATGTATGTGTCTGTCGTGCATGTGGAAGCTACATTTAACCACAAATGTTTTTTAAAATATCTTTCCTGGAAATGTGACATTCCGGCCAGCTTCTGCTCTACTGAGAAACGATATAACCAGAGAAACTAAGGGGTAACAGGAAAAAAAGGACGGGGGGAGGGGGAGGGAGTTACAAAAAGAAGAGGGGGCATAAGGGTGGAAGGATGTAATAGCTATGAATATCTTATTTTACTGCAAAAAATTGCACCGTGATTTCGTATTCTTTCTTTGTTTATCATAAATAATCAATTTGCATTTCTAAATGATCATAGATTTTAAATTCAGTATTTTCATTCTTTGTTATTCGATACATGAATATCTAGACTGCTTTGTTAAGCAGACAGTAGGATATTAATTCAACATTTATAATATATATATTTTTAGTGTCATGGAAATCTGGATCGCATTTCTAAGCAATCACCGTGTCAATAGTAATAATATTCCTCGACATTGTAAGCCAAGAATAATTAGACTTCACAGTTCATCATCAATCTACGAGATATAGACTAAATGATTTTTTTTTCTTTGGTAGCCACGAAAAGTTAATTCTTGCTGCCAAAATCAAATTCGAAATTCCAAAACTGTGAATCCGAGCCCCAAGTTCCGAGCCCCGAGTCCCAAGTTTCGAGCCCCGAGTCCCAAGCTCAGAGCTCAGAACCCCGAGACCGAATCCATGAGTATGAAGAGATGCTAAAATTGGAAACCCTCGATTCGCGTAAAATTGGATACTTTTTTTTAGTTTTTAAAATGTTCAACCATTTTCAAACTTTCTAATACTATAAACCCTAGGATGGTTATCAAATCTTCTACGTTCTACACCATTACCGTTGACGGTGCTGTCTGTGGCCGATGTACGTCAACGTATCTCTGCTTGGCGCTGTAATATTTCCCCGCATTTCCGCTGGACGGCCGAGTGCTCGCCCTTGATGATGACCAAGGCCTTCTCGTGGTTTTATTGGTTGATCGACCAGCAGGGGACGAGGCAGGACGTCCTGACGACGAGTTATTTATAGATCCCGTCACTGATCGGGTATCCCCGAAAGATTGTGGGGACGGGTGCCATATCATGAGCGGATGGTGTGTGTGGTGGTGTGACTGGCGTTGTGTGGCCGAGGACGCGTGAATGTGGGTGTGGCCACTGTGGCTGAGACACCGGGCGTGGCGCTGATCGAAGTAGACAAGCCGTGGGTCTGCCTCAAACCCTACAGAGAGACCCACACGCGGGTCCTCCAGCCATGGTGACACAGCTCTCTGATCATCGTCTCCATCATCCAAATATCCTTCATCCCATTTATCATCCTCTCCCTCTTTCCTTCCGCCTGGTGTAGGAGTTAGGCTTCTAGGAATGGGCGCTGGGCTGTAGTGGCAAGCAGGAGAAAGGGATCGCCGGATCGGCCTAACGGGTCCAGCACTAGAAGTTCTCAGGCGATAGGGCTGCTCGACTTTAGGAGCGTCTGTTGCTTCTCTCCGCGGAATCGTGTCGCAAGAAGATACCGGTCGCTTGTTTAGATCCCCTGAAACTGTCGGTCTCTCTCTCGCCTGCAGAACCTGGTCACTACATGACGAAAATGGTCGCCCATGATTTTGGTGTATTCTGTCCGAGTCTGCCGAGGTATGGAAAGGCGGGAGGTTCAAATCGGTGAGGTTTGTCTCAGATCCCGCGGGACTGGGGTGGGTATGCGATGTCTGGATGTCTTCACGATCACAGGCAATGTTTAGAGGATACCACAAATCTTCGTCTGCTTCCTTCTCTGCCTCCCAGGCGCTGCGGGGTTTCCCGAGCGGACGCGCACCGGATCTTGCCACGCGCATGCGCCCCGAGGTGGGTCTGCTGGCAGGGGAGGAGGGGTCAGGTGGGGTGAGGGTGTCTTTACTGCTAGGACTGTGGTAGATGTACAAACGGAATGCGGCGTTTTTCACACTGCGATTTGCTAGAGGCTGGGTGTACATGTCTATAGCACTCTGTGGTGAATATGGCTGAGCGCTGTGAGGACGTTGCTGTTGTTGTTGTTGTTGTTGTTGTTGTTGTTGTTGTTGTTGTTGTTGTACACTGTCACCTGCTGCTGTGGTAGCAGTCGCTAAATGCGTCATATTGGACACAACTGATTCCCCATCAAGATTCTGTGTGTCTAAGCCATCCTCTTTACTGGAGCTCATACTCTGGTGCATGCCTTTACCCACAGCACTTCCTGGTCTGAGCCTAGATCTAGATGACCCAGATGGAGCCGATCTAGCCCTAGTGACTGGAGGTCCATTAGAAACTCCTTGTCTTCCCATACTTTGCTTCCTCCTAATGTTTGCGCTCCAACTTTTGCGCACCAAACTGTGGCCAGAAGTTAGAAAAGGTTGTGGATATTTCCGCTGGGTGGGAGTTGTCACACTAGCAGCAGGCGCGGAGTCCTGCTTGGATTGTTCACCTTCATCTTTCACAATCTTTGGCTTGTAGCCATCAGCAAGCCAGGACACTCCGCTGCTTAACATTGTCAAAGATTATGTTTTGATCAATATTTCATGGTACAGAAGAGAATGTTTCGTTAAAACTTTACCACCAAAAAGTTTTTAATTTCGCTTTCTTTATGTCTTCTATGAAACATCCAAAAAAAGGAACGGCAAATAAATGCATAGGTTAAAACATCTCATAAAATTTTAGATTCTGGCGACGCTTTCTTCTTGATGACCCCTTTTGACCTTCGAATGTACGGGAAAAAACCCTTGCTTATAAAAGGATTTGATGTTTCATACGATTACCCAGTAACCTTGGAATGTCACTAACACATTAGTCAATTCACAAACAAGAAATGCACATGTCTCTTTCT
>BLXT01006675.1:552791-572557 GCA_019648995.1 Plakobranchus ocellatus | reverse complement strand
GGTAAACACAGACACGAATAAACGCACTATAACAGACAAACAAGCTTAATTATCAGTGCGAAAGTTGGCGTCTTTTTTCTTCTTCTTCTTTTTTTTTCTAACGACCAAATGAAAAGCTGTCTTCAGAAATTATGATGGAAAGAGAAAGTAACTTGTGTTAGTCCCTAAATAATATTCAAGAGTAAAAACAATTTCAAAAACATTTTAGCCTGTGTGATATTTTTTTTTATTATTATTGCCATTGACACCAAATTTTTATTATTCATTTATTTATTTATTTATTTTATTTTAGGCTGTGAATGTGATGCTCGAAATGTGAGACATCAAAATATTAAAAATATAAAAAGTGGAAAATTAAGGCATTATCAATTCAGTAACCAAATGAAGTGCCTTATCTGCCATAGATTTAACACAAACGATTCTGGACTTAACTTAACAAAGTACAGAGCATTTTTCCAATGCCACATGTAATAAGTGCGATGACACAATGGCTCTCATATCTTGCTCTGAAGGGACAAGATTTCCTGAATATAGACATAAATTTGTAATAATGAAAAGAGAAATTTTCTGAATAAATATGTGTAAAGAAAAGATCCTATGATCCTATGTTAGAGATCATATACATGATTTTTATTCTTATGAGTGACTTGTGATGGGGCGATGTTTTGAAAATTGTATACATACTTGTTGTTTCAAGGTCTCGAAACTTATGAGGTCCTTAAGATTAACTTCAAGGCTTTTATTTCACTACTCTATGTCCCAAGATCAGTTTGAGCGACCTGGGAGTTGCATTTTGAATACCTCAAACCAATTAGAACAGCCGGAATTTTTTTTTTTATGTGTGAGAGTTGCGTTTGTGAAACTTTGGAAGAATTATGTCGTTATGTTAATTCCAAGCCAAGCTATACGTTAAAAATATATCTTGGAAAACCATTAAAAAAAAAAAATTTTTTTTAATTCATTTCTCTCAAAAGTGTTGTAAGCAACATCCACTTTCTTAGGGCTAATCACAAGACATATCAAATATTGGATAAAAAATAAAATTCTGATGTAACAGGCAAAACAATTATGATAACGCATATAATATGCATGTAAATATATCTACAAATTTGTCCCTCCCCCCCTAAAAAAAAAAAAAAAAAAAAAAAAAAAAATGCAGAAAAAATTCATTCGTAAGGATTAATCATTCCTCTTAATTCAATCCTGTCAATTTTTTCTCAATCCTTTCCTTCCAAAATTAAAATAAAAATAATCCCTGCAGGAACAGGCTCTCAAAAATCACAGAATTTAATAGTGGAAGCAAAAAACATTGGACAAAAACAATGGAAACTCATGATATCACAACAATTTTATTGAAGCAGGAAATAACAAAAAAGTTTTATTTGTGATGTATCTTTTTTCAAAGTCGTACAAATTATCATTTTAATTTAAAAGTTTACACAAGTTAACATAATTTGTGACTTAAAAGCATAGGACCTGATATGAAAAAAATACTGAAAAGAACTGAGCCTTCCTTGTAACTGTTGATTTTCAACATGTCAGTCAGCAGTAGGAATGTATTTAAGACTTTGGTAAAATTTAAATTTAAAAAAGAGTAAACAATCAACTGATATTCTTCTTCTCAAATTATTATGATTTAGATGAAGCTGTCACATTTCATTCTACATAAATCATAGATTCTTTTCTTTTTATGCATCCTTAATCACTCTAGTAAAGAAGACTCTTTCACTTTAACCCTCAACAAAATCACCAATATCTAGAGCCTCTAGCATTAACCAATCACATTTCAGATTACAAAAGGAGTTTGAACAGGCAGCCAATAATTGAGTTTAAAACAATGTAGTGAGTGACATACAGCAGTTGACCAATCAGATTGCATATTTGAAGAAAAAAAAATGCTGCAGCTGACACACAGCATCAAACCAATCGAATTGCAGATAACAAACAAAACTTACGATATCAAATCATCATCTTTTTTTTTTGGAGATATCACAATTCCCTATGCATATAATACGTGTATTCTCAATTATCCCCTGGATCTAGAAGCTCTGAATATCAATGCTCTTGCGCATGCCCATACATTCAACCTCGTCAATGAAGAGAGTGTTTGCCTTGACAGCAATTTCCTCTTCTAGCTCAAGCTGGTTGCGCACCAAACCTTTGAGGGAGGAGTTTGCATCTCGGAGACGTGCCTGGAGTTGTGCTACGGAATCGGAGATCTCGCCCACTTCCTCCAGAAGGCGATACTGTACAGCATCACGGCATAGCTGTGGAATAATAAAAAAATCATTGCACCTTAGATCAGTCAGTTTTTACATTGTTTGGTAAAGCAAAAATCATGTTTCAAAATTAATAGTTGAACTTTTTGAAGGCAAAAAAAAGGAGCTTTCGTAGAAAGGATATGAAAAAAAAATTAGTCTTGAATGTAATATAGGCATAAAGTTTGGTGAAGTGCATCAATCTAGAGAGACTTTGCCAAAAATAGGTAGGTGCATTAGTAATGCAAATGCTTATGGAAAACTTTGAGATTCACACGAACTGGTTAGAGTATCAGCCGGTCACAAACACAATCTGGTATGGATGAGTTTAATGTATAAAGGAAACCATAAAAATAAATGCGATAATTTTATATATAAATGGATAGTAGATAGATAAACAACTGGGGAGAGAGTGTGTGTGTGTGTGTAGGGAAGGCAGCAAAACGGTAGAAATTGAAGACAGACAACAAAGATGAAAGCAGAGAGTGGGAGAGAATGTGTTTGTGTGTGTGTGGGAAAGGAGGGGGGGGGGGCAGAAGAAATGCTACAATGATTGCATGAATGAGGTAAAACACATATAGAAGACAGTGCTCAGGCTGGTAAGTGAAGCTCACCTCAACGTTCGGTCTGTGCTGCCTCGTCTCTAGCCTGGTCTGGGCCACCTTCATGGGCGCCTCCTTTGACTGGATGGCCATCTCCAGGGTGGCAATGTTCTCCTCTTGTTCTTTGATCTGGCTGATGATCTTGTTGAGGTTGTCCTCGAGCTTACCCTTTGTGTCTTTGCATTCCCAGATGCGATGGGCAAATGCCTCATTGGTGTCTCCAACCTAATTGTTCGAGTGAGACAAGAAAAATAGAGCATAGAATAAAACAATTTTAAAAGCAGAAAAAGCAATCATTAGACTTAATATGAAAAGGGAAAAAAAAGGACAGACTAGGTAAAATGTAAGGATTTTTGTATCATTGAGTCCCAAATACATACGAATATTCCACATCCTGTTTTTCAATGATTGAACCTAATTGTCGTATAGATATATTAATGTTTATTTATCAAAACATTATTCACAAATTATCAAAGATTATTTCGGGGGGAGGGGTCGGAATAAGGTAAACATTTATCATCAAGTTCCTTAAAAAATCATGTTTAAAAATTCTTAAATCATTATTAGTAATTTCAAGCTGAATAAAGTCTATGTAGATGCATGTATATGAGATTCACATTATCTCCATAAAGAGCCCAGAATGAAACGGATGATTGAAGATAATTAAATCATGCACATGTTGACTAAAGCCACCTTTACTGTCCATACTGTGGTTGTAGATTGGCAGAGGCTTCCTCCACTCGGATATAAGGATTTACATGCCCGAGAAGAAAACTTCACATTCGAAGAGAAAATTCTATCATGTAAGAGGAAATGTCACTTTGCCTGTAAGTCATTAAGCACTGCTGTATCAGAATTGCAATAAATGCTGTGGTATTCATGAAACATTATTATAAACAAGATAAAGTTCCAACCTGTTTGCGCATGTCATTGGATGTCTGTTGTAGGAGACCATCAATGCTGGAGCGGAGGTCAACAGAGTTCATACGCTCACGCTCTGCATAGTTTATGTTGTCATTGGAAAAGTCTTGCCACTGCTCGGGGGACACTGAACTGTGAAAGGAGAAATTTGAAACAGGCTTGAAAAAAATCTAAAATTTCAAGTTCATGTTGGGAAAAAAAACTCACCTTTTTTGTAATAAAAATACTAATTTGTATAAAAAATTTGAAAAAAAAATATTTAGGTCCCCAAACTTGAAGAATCTTTGGTCAAATTTTTATATACTATATTTTAAGTGTTAGGTTTAAAATTTTTTGGAGCTTTATCCACTTTTATTGTGACTTTTTCTATTTTCTTTTAGGAACTTCACAAATTCAACTTCAGTATTTCTATCAGTCTTTTATTCACACATGCACATAGCCTATAGTTTGTGCTGTATTGCTACAAAATAAACAATGCTTGCAAAAACAGTATAGAGGCAGTGATTCTAAAATAATAGTTCTGACATCTCAGCTCTATTAAAATTAGAGATTTGAGCAATCCATACTTAAAAATCTACAGAATGTGCTCTACTATTAAAAGCTAATTTGTTTTTAACTGTTTCTGCTATAAAGTTTTATTTACTAGGGGTAATTCGAGCTCATCTCAGGAGGGTAATACAGGGCAGGAAAAATGTCCGACATCAAACAACTTACTTTGGTTCAATAACAGCCACACCGTCATTGAAGTGGATCTGTTGTGAGTTGTTCCTCAGGTTCTCACAATATTCATCAATGTTCTGTGCCCCAAACTTGTCCTTAAGATCTTTCTCTAACTGGAACTTGGCTTTGCGGTTCAGCCTGGGCAGACGACAAAGTAGAAAAACATATCATTGTAAACTCTTTTATTGACTCTCTTTTTACGATGATCAATATCCTTTTTTTAGCCGTTGCCTTGAATCCACAATTTTCATCAACAAAATTAAAAAATGACTATCTCTGTGGTCTCTTCCAAAAAGATGTATTGTTAAGTTTGTGACAGAGCTCTGTTTCATGTTTCATGATTGTTCTCAGCAAGAATTAAGCTCATAAACTTTTATTTTGGCATGGTTCAAGTTATGAAAAATTATTAATGTTACATACTTTTTCAATGATATAAGAACAAAAGAGTGAGAACTCAGATTTGAAATGTGTTTAATCAAACTCACTTCAGCCAATTTTGCCTTACTGAAAATTAAATAAAGCTTTGTAATGATCTGTGCCAAAACATATTGTAAGCATTAAAACTTTTTTTTTAAAGGAAACACTTAACCAGAAACAGATTTTTTTCAAGACAACTCTCACTTTCAGCCTACCTGATTTGTTCCGTGGCTTGTTCCAGGGTTCTTTTCAGCAAAGCCTGAACACCCTCGATTGTCTCCACCTCCTTGAGCAATTCTTTCTGCACATCATCATGCACCAGGTCAATGCCAACTCGTTTCTCTCTGATATGGCAGGAACGTAGACACAGACAGTTCTTAATCAAGATGTATAATTTCTTAATAAATATGTCCCATGCAAAATCAAAACATATCTTCACTTCAAAGACTAAATTCGAATTTCTGCATTTTTATGTAGGAAATAAACTTTTAAAAATTCAAAGAGAAAAAAAGAAGGATAGCAAAAAAAAAAAACTTGCCTTTCACATTGGATGCACAGATTTTTCAAAAAAGAATATGAAATGAAGGAATCACAAAATCAGGCAATAAACAAATTATTCAATAAATTTCCTTGATACTATAAAACAACAAAATTTTGCATTTAGGTTAAGAAAAAAATTAATGGTGGCTGTGATAGCCTTTATATTGATGGTAAAAGTAGCCACATCAGAAAACATCACACTCATTATAAAAATAAAACAAAATCCAGCAATAAAAGCAACTGTGATTACAAATAGAAATAAAATTATTTGTAAGTTGTCATAGTTAAAGTGATGCTATCCTTACTGCTATTCAACAAATCACCTGTTGGCGAGACACATGCGAGCAATGTGTAGAGGTTCTTCTGTTGCCTGCAGAGCTTTATCCACTCGCTGCTTAAAGGCCAACAAATTGTCAATTTCCTCAGACAAGCCTTTCAACTTGTCATCCAATTCCTTCTTCCAGTAGCGGATGTCATTGAGGCGTTGCTCTAAAAATAATTAAAAGAGGATCGTAAATGAATTTTTTTTTCATACCATTTGTATTTTACTTATTATTTTCAAATTCTCTAGCTAGTCTCAGGAAAAATTACGATCATATAAAATTGTTTCATTCATTTAAATAGCTGCTTCATCCTTACCATGGGCACTCTTAAAGGGTATTGATGAAATTAATTTTTAATCTTTGATTATTGATTTATACAAAGCTAGATTCATGGCTATATTATATTATCAATGACATAGAACTGTTTTAGTCACTGATTATCAGATTCTCACCAAGTTTTTTATTGACATCTGCCTGAGTTTTCTCTGTACGTTTTGCGGTTTCATCTTTTAGCCTATCTGACTCATTAATTAGCCTCTCTGCTTGCTGGCGCTCAACATCAGCATTGGCATATTTGGTGAGATTTGAACGAGTCCAATCTTCGTGTGTGAAGCGAGTGGGTGCAGTGATTAGGCGGGCCATCTCTGCAATGAAAATGATCAATAAAATATTATTCAATCAAATCCCTTGGATCTGTGAAAATGAATAACGAATGCTAGAGAAACTGTCAATGAAAACAAAGGGATATTTTGATCAAACGTTTGTAGCAGCAGTCTTGTAAGACTTAGACCAACATCTCCATTTATAGAAATAATAGGATACTTAAGTTGACCTGTTTGGGGGAATGATTGAATGTATCTAAATGAAAAGATCTGGACCGCATCGCATAAGAATTTAAGTTATTAAAATTATTGCCTACATCTAAATGATAGGCTTGATTTAGAATGTAGATTAGATACTTGGTACATATTTATCTTCTGATTATCTAATCAATATCAACTGTGTAAACCTGTGAAAGACGCTACAAGTTTTGCTTATTTTTTTCATTCACTTACAGCCTCTTGAATAAAAATAAAATAGGGCGAAATTTTAAACTTACTCGAACAAAAAAATAAATAAATCACAGGACACACAGCACACTGAGGAAGTTGTGTATGCTAAAGATGTTCTTAGCAACGGTGTTGACACGCATAGTTTTTAATACAGTACAGTTGATTGGTGCATAAAGAGAAACGGTATTTGATTGGTTGAAAATGTTTTCATGTAAAAACCTCTATGATATCCGTTTCCTGTGTCAAAACGAAAACGAAAGTGCCTTGTCCGAGCATTGTTTTTCCTTTGATTATTTTATGGTGTTTCGTGAGTCTGTCTTGCTGACACTCCCCTGACAGCAAACTGTGATCGCCAGATCCCAAAACGAAACGATTTACCGACACAGGTAAACTTTGCGGTACCAACTTTGCTTTCTTGGCACTGGTGGAGGACTGCTGTCTCTATCATTTTTCCTCCTAAATTGGATGGCCATTTCGATTATTTAACGCCAAAGGGTGTACAAACTACTGGTCTAGATCTACTACTTCGATATGTCTTTTTTTTATGATAGAATGTTTCTTAAACGGCTGGCTCTATTATTATGAAAATTTGAAAAAAAATTTCATTCTCACACCATCAGCTACATACGAAATGAAGAGGCAATATTGTAGATCTAGATTTAATGTCTAGATCTAGATTCTTGAAGCCCACCTACTGACGTCAAATAATCGAAATGGCCGACTTCCTTGGGTGGGCAAAGTAGGGACCGCAGTCCTCCACCAGTGCCGCTTTCTTACTATGGCTCCTGCTGGTCTTACATTTTTAGCTCTCTAACTAAGCGTAGCTGTCTTTTATTTTGCCAAACAGCGAGCCTACTAGACGCCTAAGTCTAGATCTAGATGCATGTGTGCGTCAGATTTTTTTTTAAATTTTCCACTGCAGCATCTCTGCAAGTAATAAATAACATTATAAAATTTGAAAAAGATCCCAAAATGCATTTAGATCCTGCCCTGAAACATCATAGCATCTGAAACTAGTCAGTTTTGAATTCTTTCAAAAGTGAAACAGCCAGGATGCACACAGGCTATACATTTATGTCCAGAAGAACCAACCTCTACATATTTTTACTGATATACAGCAGACATTTGGTCTGCAGGCTGTCAGAGTGAGCAAAAAAAAAAAGTTGCTTTTTTCAAAAGGAGTAGTGTGGATCATTGGACAAAATAACTTTGAAGTCTTTTAGAACACCAAACTATATCACTTCTCACTGACTGAGTGACTCTGAAATTAGATTTTTTTTTCTTTAGATTAATATTTAAGTTGTTCTTCTCCTATTTTGAAATGCTCCTATTTTTTTCAAAAAATTAAAAATTCCCTAGGCTATCTTGGCTTAGAATTAAAACAGTTATAACAAGTTTTCACCATCAAAACTCAGAGAAAGGAATTTCAAGCTGTTTCAATGGTTTGAAAACTTTCTGAAATAAGGCACTGACAATATATTTATGTATATATACACTAGTCTCGAACAATAAGAATTTATTGACCCCCCTCCCCCTCCCCCTCCCCCTTTTATTTCCTGTTTTTTTTGTATGTATATATTTTACTTAGTGCTAACAGATAACAGCACCAAATAAATACTGACCTTAAATTGTTGATATTCAACCATTTTAATTCCAGCCAAGAAAATGTTAGGATCAAACGGGAGCAAGCATATGGATTATAATGATATTGAATGATATTAATATGTCATTTTGTTGCACAACTGTTCAGATACTCTTTGAAAAGTAATGTGAAGTAAGAATAGAAGGTTTTTTAATATATACATTTCAGGCATTGGCAGTGTTTCATGTATGAGGAAGGCTCATGTACATGATTGAAAAGTTCAAATTGATAAAATTAAAATATCTAATTCAAATTGTTGGGGTTTTTTTTTCTTTTCCTATCAGACATGGATGGCGATTCTTCTTCCTCTCCCGGCAAGCTTGTGTATCGAGAACAGTATGGCTCGACTTCTAAGAAAAATGACTACTGTTTGTCAAAAGAAGATGGAAAACTTCACAAGATTAACACATCAAAACGTTTTAGTTCGATATACCATTTCTTTTGGGTGAGTGACTGTGGTTAGAGATTTTTTTTTCACAATTTATGAAAAGTGACATTATTATTTAAAAGTTCTTTTATTTTGAATTTTTCATTTTCTTCTTTTGGAATTTTTTTTTTCTTTTTTGCGTAACTCGTACTTCATTCTTAAGGTTATTGTTTTTTAAATCTTTTATAAATTTTATCTCATCGTGATTCTTTCTTTTGATTTTATCTGTCATTCTATGCAGACCGTGTAAAAATCATTTGTATACTTTTTAAAACTATTCGCAGCTTTTAGATCCAACTGATTCTAGATGTACTAGGCTTTTTTATTTACCATTGTTCAACCATTTGCAATCTAATGATTTTTTAGGTACTGAGGATATTTTTGCAACAGGTCCTTGTAAAAAAATTTCATCAACTTAAAAAGATGGTAAAAGTAGAATGTTCAAAGTCACACAGTTTGACAGAATTAGAATAGAGACTTAAGGTTTTTTTCTCTATACATTTATAATTGTATTAAGCTTAAATATCATAGGCCTACTCTTTACTCAGTTTGCACTATGTGTGACTTGCGCCTGATTTTCCCAGGTTTCTTCACATTTGAACTTTTAATTTAAATGCATCAATAGTTTTACACATGATAAGAGTCTGCCAATAAATACATTCATGATCCTTGTTCATTCATCGAAAAACTCCAACAGTTTTGATAGAATTCATCATTAACTGCCTTGCTTGTCAGCTGTGGCAATCATCTCTCATAACGTATCTCCATCTGTTGTAGTCATCAGTCACTTCAGCACCATCTGCATTGTTGAATTGATAATCCTCTCTCTTTGACTCTCACTTTCCCTCCTTTTGTTATGCATGCATGACTGTTTATTCTCTACTCTCTTTCTTCTCATCACACAATGCATGAATGTTTATTGGACAAGTGTGGGGAGGTAATTTATCTTTTGTATTTCCTGTTTACAGGCTGTGTTTCTCCCCCAAGGCTATCCAGATACAGTCAGTGAGGATTATCTTGCCTATCAGATATGGGACACTATTCAGGTAAGGAGGGGGCTTAACACAATCTCTCTCTCTCTCTCTCTCTCTCTTTCTCTCTCTCTCTCTCTCTCTCTCTCTCTCTCTCTCTCTCTCTCTCTCTCTCTCTCTCTCTCTCTCTCTCTCTCTCTTCCTCCATTTCTCTCCCCCACTCTTGCTCTCTCTTTTTCCCTCCCTCCCCTTCTTTCTGACCCTTTTTTCCTCCCTCTCTCCCTCACTTCCTCTCCTTTCTTATTCTTCACAAAATTTATTTCATAGGTATTAAGCAAAAACAAAGTTAGTTTTCTAATAAGCAGAGGTTGAAATAATTATCATTTGAAAGATGTAAATGCTATGTCCTTTGTGGCTTTGTATAATATTTCTGTCAGAGAGTGTATAATGATCTATGTTGATAATATAGAAATTTCCATTAATTAATTTGAGCAATAAGAAAGGAGAGGGATGTATACTTCCTCATATCAGCACATTTTTAGCAGGCGGTATCATGGCACTTTGTTGAAATGGCTGTATCAAGTTTCTTTTTTGTATAATTCTGAAAGTGTAAGAGAAAAAAATAACTTTATTAAAAAAAAATTTGAAATGGTTCTTAATTAGTTTTTCTTCATTTTGTTTGTGTTTTTGTTGATCTGGTTAGTTCCCACATAATAATTTATATGTTTTGCTTGTGAACTTTCAGGCATTCGCTAGCAGCATCACAGGAACGCTGGCAGCCCATGCTGTGCTGAAAGGTGTTGGAGTGGGCGATGAGACTGCAACAGTGATGGGGGCAACTTTAACTTGGTTGTACAAAGGTACTGGGTCAAATCTCGTTTCTCAGGAAAGCTTTTAGAAACAAGAAATATAAAGAAGCAAAGAGTGCTTGGTGTAAATTTATACTCATTGCACAAATTTTGACTAACTAGTGGGGTAAATGGCACAGTGAATAGTGAATTGACCCTGGGATATGGAGCCTAATGGAGGGCCTGAAAGCTTGACATCACCTTGTTGTGGACTCACTATATGCAAATCAGTCAATCAATCTAATTAACTGATAAAAAGCGTTATCGCCCGCCATCGCCCTTTATGGGTGTTGGTGGGAGTGCCCGCTATCGCCCGTTAATACTTGACTATAGCATACACTTTTATAATACGGAATAAGCCCCTTTATTTTCTTTACAGTGGCTGGGCCTTAATAGTTTCTGTTGCTTGAAGAGTTCTACTTTTGTTTTCCGTTTACTGTTCTAAAATTGAATGAATGGTTACCGAGTAACGATTTTTTCAAAATGACCTTCAACTTGCTCTCGCAACTGACAGAAAGATCGACTAATAAAGAAGATGAAGATGAGGGTAGCCCTGAAGATGATGTTGGAGTTGAAATTGATGATGAAAGTGATGTTAATTTTGAAGTAGAGGAGGGAGAAGGTGATGGGCTACGTCTAAACTCTTCCGACGATGATGAATCTGAATGTAGATCTAGATCTAGTCCTAGCCCCACCACCGAGATAGTGTTGTCAATTTTTTTCAATATCCCATAATATCATTGATACTTAGAATTATATATCATAAGAAAGTGCATCCAATCTTCTATTTTTTGGTGTTTGAATTATGTTTGTACCTTCATTGGTTTAAAATTTATGACAAATTTTGTAAAACGTGTACTTTTGTAAATTAGGATTATGCCCCTTAGGCCATTGTTAATTACGAGCTGGGCCAGCCCTCTATCAGTTAACTAGTGGGCTTAGTGATCCATCAAAAGAGATGCATGCTAACTGGACATGATTTGTAATCCTCTGGTATCAACTGTAAAGAAATTCTAATTTTTGATAAACTGAATTATTTTTCATGTTTCCATTTTTTTCTCCTTTCATTGGAAAATAAAGTTGAGAGAGTGAGAGCTGAAGAAGTGGGAAAGAGAGAAAGTGAGAGATAGAAAAGTGGGAAAGAGAGAAAAGATTATAAAAAGATTAGAAATAGTGAGAGATAGAGAAGTGATAAGAGTGAGAGATATAAAAGTTAGAAAGAGTGAGAGATAGAGAAGTGAGAAAGAGTGAGAGATATGCAGTCAGAAAGAGTGAGAGATAGAGAAGTGATAAGAGTGAGAGATATAAAAGTTAGAAAGAGTGAGAGATAGAGAAGTGAGACAGAGTGAGAGATATGCAGTCAGAAAGAGTGAGAGATAGAGGAGTGGAAAAGAGAAAAAGAATGGTAGATGAAGAAGTGAAAAAGGAAAAGAAAAGAATAAGATATAGAACGAAGGTAGATTCTGTTTGAAACTTTATTATCTATAGAGTTATTCTGTATCATTGTTGAGGTCGCCATAAAGACAAAGTATTTTCAATGCTTTAACAGAAGTCTTGTGATCTCCTTTGCTCTTTTAAGCTCTCGATTATTATATTTCCATCACAGTGATTCAGAAAGATTTTACAAAATTTACCAATTTTTTTTTTTTCCAGTTGATGTTAACCCTATCCTGGTTATATTCTCATAGCAGATGTATGTAGTTTAATGGTTAGGCTCAAGTAGCTTAGGCAGAGATGAGTCAAAATGTATAATGTCAATTTCTGTTGTTTGCAATTTAATTTATTGTGTATCTCAAAAACACTTATGGAGATGGGAAACAAATTGTAAGTATTTTTTTTCTTTTTCTAATCAAACCAATTCAGATGGTGCTGGAATGCTTGGTCGGATTTTATTTGCTTGGTCAAAGGGGTAAGTAACAGGCCTATGGTAAACGTGATCATATCATCATGGCAACCAATCCATTAAGTCTTTTTCATAACATCAACTTAGTTAAATGGTTTTTTTGTTTTGTGTATTTAACAAGAGTTCATGAATTGATCTGTTGCCTCATTATGTGTCTTGTGGCTAGTCAGAATTAGTAAGATGTTACACATAGAGCTAATTGGAAAAAGGAATTGAAAGTTCTTTTTTCCTTCTATAAAATGCTTGTTGCAAAAAGTTTAAAACGTACCATATCTTGCCTGAGAATCGACATAGCTCTGTACAGTTTTCATCATTGTGAAATTTAAAGAAAGAAGTTTCACAGGTCGTTTTTAAAATTAAATGAGTTCAAAATGTGACATATATTGATATCAAGAGTTTACCTGCCAGCTCTGCCAACTGATGCACTTATTAAAAGATCCTTTAATTTTCCTGTGTACTGTTTAGGTAATATATAGTTAAAAATAAACACAACTCCCAACTTAAAACTTATTTAAACAAAGTCAAACAACACAAATTTTTATACTGATTGACTGGATCCTTTTTTTCCCCTATTTTATCATTTTGATTTCCTTATTTTGTGTGTGTCATCTTTAGGACTGGACTGGATTGCGATGCCAAACGCTGGAGGTGAGTTTCATAGATCTGCTTTTTTAAATTGTGGAGTTAATACTTTTACTTTCATTTTCTAAAACTGTGTAAGCCTAAGGCTGGAAATGTCTGTCTTGTGACCAGGTTCAATTGAGTCAGAGTAAAGGGATGTCTGCATTGTCACAAATGAAATTGTTTGGGAAGAAATGTAAACAGGAGTATGGATTTTGCTGAGTATAGGGTAGATATGGTTTGTGAGAGCGGTGCCGTCATTTGCCATGCAAGTGTTTCTGCCCTTTATTGTCTTCAGAAGTTTGCTTCATCTCTGTTTTAATTAATTTGCCCTTGTTTAAAATGCTTCTATAAAATAATGTTTCAGGCTTATAGCATAGCAATTGTAAATGCAACTCTCCCACTTGTTTCTCTGTAAAGCTCACAAAAAAGTAGTTACAGAGAATGTCAGTAATGCTAAATTTAACTTGCAGCCAATTTTAATTGACTTTCCAACGAGCATTGAATTTACAACACTCAAAAAACAATACTTAAGAGTTCTTGAGCCTTCATAGTGACCTCTAGCAATGTCCACCTTTCATCTGTAAAGATTTAAGGCAGGTGTGCACATTTTAAATGCTTATGCTTGGAGAAAAACACAACAGCTGTTTTGATTATTGTATATATGCAAATCAAACCTTTTGGGGTTATATTTGGTTCTTTCACAGGCTGTTTGCTGATGTGCTGAATGATCTGGCTTTCTTCATGGATATCGTGTCTCCTATGTTTGGTCCTTATTTCACACTGATTGTCTGCCTCTCTGGCATATTCAGGGTAGGTCAAAATAAGACTTTCTAGCATGGTTAATAATTGTTATAAGTTCCAAGATTTATTTAAGAAAAAAAGTCCTCTGTATCTAAAAGGCATTAAATTTGAAGGACCACGGCCGCTAGTTTAAATCCTGCTATTGATGCTTGACCTGATGGGCAGGAAGAGGACTTGGAGATCTGAAATCAACAAAACAGTGAACTGGTGAACCTAAAAAAAATTGATTTAGTGTTTTATGTAAATAAAAAATAGGCTGAATTTTCCATACATCCCTTAAATTGAACCTCTTATTGGAAAAGCATTTTTTATATTAATAGCGTTGTTATATTTTTAATTACTGCTTTTTAGACAGGTTTTCTGACCTACCATTATTTTTTGTTCTTCATGATAGTTATTATAGATTTGTAGAATTTTTTTTTTTTTAATTTCAGTGTTGATACTCCAAATGTACAATTGCCTACATAGACCTTTTTTTGAAGATAATTTTATGGTTAATATGTCCATGATTTATGCCAGAGTATTGTAGGAGTAGCAGGAGGGGCAACTAGGGCAGCCCTCACGCAGCATCAAGCCAGACGCAACAACATGGCTGATGTCTCGGCAAAAGATGGCAGTCAGGTGAGAGTGTCTTTGTTTACAGCATGTGGAGAATCTAGTAATAATATAGAATGGTTAAGACATGATGAACACTCATAGATTGGTTTTCTTGTGCAATAGCTTTGTAATGTGTATTCATTAAGTACTGAGAGAGAGAGAGAGGAAGACAGCAAAAACAGCCTATTTATGAATGCCTGATAAATTGTTCAAGATCCTTCTCACGTCTAAAACTGAAGAGATATTTTATAAAATGAAAGTAGAATTGTCTCAAACTTTCATTTCACATTGAAAGTTGAAATAGAAGATAATAAAGAGAGCTCAACTACTGTGATAAAATTCAAACAACAATGAAAACTAGCATCACCTGTAAATTAAGGCTATTTGTTTTGGTCATTTAGACATGAATTAAGTTCCCCATGGAGTGCACCTGCTCTGCAAGCTTCACTGTAATATATCATGGAAATCTGCTATCAAACACTCTTTAAATGTGGCAATTGTATCCTCAATTCTATATTTGCTACAAGCTCTCTCATGTTAACATGAAAAAAAAAATTCATCAATATTTCAATGTATCTTGTGCAAAGTTTACACTTGTGTCTCTTTATAATTTTATTAATAATTTTAGAGCAAGTTTTTATTGCTTTTGATTGGAAGTAATTTACATATCTACATATGTAATCAATTTTTTTTTTCAAATAATTTAATTTTCTTTTCTTTTAAGTATTTCATTTAAATATCTTGCTCTGTTGTAAATAAAAGTAAAATTGTTTTATGACGAACAAAGAAAGTAAATTGAATTCTACATTGTACTGCAATATCGTAAAGTGGGCACAACTACAGTCAGTGGAATCAATCAATCATTCAATCAGTGAACAAATCACTTTGTCTGATCAATCTGATTGTCATTGCTAATGATTTTTTCCAGGAGAC
Organism: Plakobranchus ocellatus; assembly: GCA_019648995.1. NCBI lineage: Eukaryota > Metazoa > Mollusca > Gastropoda > Plakobranchidae > Plakobranchus > Plakobranchus ocellatus. The sequence goes on along the minus strand of BLXT01006675.1, from coordinate 556,978 downwards.
GCTGGTCAACTTGGTGGCCCTGCTGTGCAGTATTGTGATGGTGAGGTTTGTCACAGGCCATCAAATGTGAGTAAACTGCTTTGTGAAATATCTGCCTTTTCTTGTTCTTAGTGTGCATGGCAAGGGAAGGAAAAACAAAAATATCTTTTGGATAGTGCTTAAGGAGATTAAAGATTGTAAGTAACAGGTTTAATAAACTGGAAAAAGATCACAACAGTTTCCAGGAAACTGGAATCATCATAAAGTATTAAACCATTTCAATTTTCATAGGAAAATAGCAGTCTGGGCTGGACAAAGAAAGTCTTGTTTAGAAAATTTGAAAAGAATGTCAATAGGGGCAATCGACAAATTTATAAAAGAAGTTTTTTTTTTACAGTAGTCACACAAAGCACTGCTTAAATAAGACCTAAAAGTTAAATAATAATGTTAGGAGAAATTAGCATTTTTCAACAATTGATGGAAATGAGGTTGCAATAGATTTTTCCTCCATAATGCAAGTGTAACCAGCTTAAAAATAAAACCAGTAATGGACATGTTTATTTGATTCCTCAACACTCTTAACTTTGTGAATACTCTTTACTTTAAACAATTAGATGTTCCTTGAGTTTCCTTTAGATTTAGATTTTAATTGTCTATGTTCCATAAGTTGATACAACTATTTTTGTCGAGTAGCTACCTGTTGTATTTTTTATTTGTTACTCGTACAAGACAAAAAAAATACAACACCAATTAAAACATATCCAAAACAAAGTAGAATATTGAAGCATTAGTCCTTGTAAAAAGTGATGAAACCTCACTTTTGCATCCTCCATCTCTCTCTGTGTGTAGCGTGGTGTGGATCCTGTTTGTGGTGTTCACCTCTCTGCACCTGTTTGCCAACTACCGTGCGGTGAAGTCTGTCCGCATGGAGACGCTTAGTCAGGCTCGACTCTACCATCTCGCTAGGCACTACTTCCTGTACCAGAAAGTTCTGGATGTACCTACTGTGAATAAGCTGGAGCCAGTCATCTTTCGTAAGTTTATATAGGCAGCAACTCTATTTAGCTTTACAGAAGCATATCTGTTATGAGAGGATAAATCTGGCTCAAATGATCTGTAATTTTATTTTTAAACCTTGAGGGAGAAAAAAAACAAAGCTAAGACTTTCCGAGATTATGTGGCTTTCATTTATATTTGTCTGTTCATTTCAAAGATATTTTTATGGGCCATTTTCAAATGTGAAGAAAAGTACTCACAATCAGTATCACACCAAATATGAATCTGATTGTGTAATGCAATATGATTTTAAACAACTGGTGAAGAATTGCTTTGTCTAGATATTTTTTACACTAATATGCTTTAGTTCTGTGTATTCCTTTTTTGTAAACCTTTTATTTTTTTTTAATTTTGAAAGAGAAATTTACAAGAATGAAAATTTTATCAATGTGTCCTTTATGTTTCAGTTCTATGTATTGATTTTATCAGTCAAACAAGTTATCAATCAAACCAATCGAAGATTAAAAAAATATGAGATACTTTTATTTTTCCTTTTTTTTTTCTGTCAGCTGTAAGGCGGCGCCTGGCTATCCGGCTCGGTGTGTCTCTAGATGAATTGATAAAAAGGTAACTTAACTAGTTAAATACAATTACAGTGATGAGCTCGTACAGTGTTGATGTAATTTGGCAGCATGGGCAGGCTTAACACTTAAAGGACCACAGACGAGAATACTCGCAAAAGAAAACCAATCATAAAAAACCAGCGATGAGTATACTCGCAAAAAAGTATCCAACCATTAAGGACCAGTGACAAGTATTCTCTCAACAGCTAGTCCACTACTTTATTCCAATCTAGACCTCATTTTTTACATAAAAACTTTGAAAATACTTAATTTGAATTTCTAGTAACCTTTTTTATGGGTATACAAACAAAGGATTTCCATTATAGGCTTATCCCTATTGGTGTTAAAGGCATGCATATAGATTTCTAGAAAATGGGGGCGGCAACTCCGGTCCTGGGGGTTGAACAGGGGGGTTGGCAGCCCTGGTCTGGGAGGGGGTAACTCTAGGGTGGTATAGCCGGTCCTTTAAGTGTTAAAAGTGCAGTTCTTCTAAATCTCAGATTCTCGTTTATCTTTTGTGAGGCACTGTGGGGTTTTCAGTCACATTTAAGTGGGCTTTTTTAATGGAAAATGAATGTAAAGAAGAATATTTTGACTTTAATCTTCATACAGATATCGGCAACTGAATTCTGATAATGCAACTTTTAAGCCAAGTCTAACACTGTTTGATATTATTTGATATCTATATCAGATACTCTGAAGATAGATTTTATTTGTTTGACTGGAGATTTTTGCACCTATTTTATTACATTATTTAAATTGTCGTTAATATTTGAAATAAAATAAACAAACATAAAGGTAATAAAATTATGTTCACATTTTATGCCATTTAACATTTTAATTGAAGTTTTTGCACATTGAAATGCCTCTACTTGTTCTAAATGAGCTCATATAAAAGACATAATTTGTGTATATTTTTTTACCTTCCATTGCTCCCCTTTCCAGCCTGTCTTTCCCTGCCCTGATGGAGGTCTATGAGAGAAGCATGACTGGCTATTTGCTCGGCGTAGACTACAGAAGAGGTTTCTACTTATTTTATTTTACTCAAAGAAATCTTTTAAATGCTATGTTTGCCATATTTTAATATATTAATTTAACGTTTTTTGCTTCAGGCAACCGATCCATTAAGTCTTATTTACATTAAACACTTAATCAATTTTTTTTTAGGTTCACCAGTTCACTGTTTTGTTGATTTCAAATCTTCAACTCCTCTTCATGCCCATCAGATCAAACATCAATTGGAAGGGGCGGGGGGGCGGTTGTCTCAACTTGCCCTTATCTAAGCTTCCACTATGGGGTGTCTCAGTTCTTGTCTAAACCATCAAAACCTCTTCTAGACATTCTACTCTTTTTACCCCAGGCTACATTGTGCAAAGCCAAACTGTAGATCAGTTAGTGTGTGTAAAATTTTTTTTTTTTTGCGTGTGCTTTTTTTTATATCACATTCAGAATGTTTTGAAGTCGGCTTCATTTTTTTCTGCTTGGGAAAGCAACTTTACCTTTATCAGTTCACTGTGACTATTGCATAAGTAGGAATAGTTTGACTCAAAAGTAAGCAAATAGTTCACAATATTAACAAATCTGATGTATCAGGAATTTTCAAGCAATACTACTCTATGTGAGGGGGCAGTTGGCTACCAAGTCAGAGGTCCGAGGTTCGAATCCCAGTCCGAACCAAGTCAATTTTTCATTGCTCCCCGTTCTTCACCCAGCACTAAATGGGTAGCTTTAAGACCCAGTGAAGAAAGCAGTGGCAAACTACCTCATAATGCCGTGTACCAAGAACAATTAGGATCCTACTCCTGCTTCCATGATGCTTGGACTAAGCATGGGACCCACTTCACTTATTTTTTTTACTGCTCTATCTCTCTCATCATTACAAAATACACTAGTGCAGTAAATTTTTAAAGCTTTTTAAGTATCCTATGGTATAGAAGTTTTTGTTTTTTCATTAAAAGGCTCCATAAACTGAACAATAATTGGGTTTTTGTTGCCATTGTTTTTTGCTGTTCTCCATGGTCTAGGCAGGATCAACATCGTGTTGTCTCAGACAGCCGACACGCTAGATCAGATCCAGGCTTGTCTCCACGCTGAGCTGATCAACTTCATAGTAGATCAGAACAAACGAGGGAAGGTGAGGTGTCTTATATTGACTTTTTGTGGGTTTTCTATCTACCAATAAGCTCCAGAAGGCAGTGAGATAGTAGCTGCAGGAGTGAAGCATTTTGTTTTAATGGATTTCTAAGAATCACTGTTGTTTTTTCTATTAATAAAAAAGAAAGTCTTTGATCTTCAATGTGTTAAATTATTACAGCTTCCCTCCAAAACTATCTGAGAATCTTAGGCAAATAATTTTTTGACATACTAAGTTTTAAATGTTTAAGTCGTTTTTCTAGAACAAGATTTAAGTACAGAAACTGTGGTAGGTTTGAATAATTCACTGGTGGAAAAAAAAAAGAATGCTTAAATCTTGTAAATTTTCTCTATTATCATCATCTGTAGCATGGAACAATGTTCCAAGATATGCCTGGAAAGTTTGCAAAATCATTGCACAACAGCATTATCTGCACAGTGGGGAACATTTTTGTG
>BLXT01006675.1:542238-552776 GCA_019648995.1 Plakobranchus ocellatus | reverse complement strand
CCCCCCCCCCCCCCCCCCCCCCAAAAGAAAAGAGGACACTTGTAGCAGAAAAAATTAGGGATATTGTTAAAATTGTTTTAGATTTTTCAACTTTCATATCTTAATTCTATGCTTATCACCTTGCAGGGTATCCCACCGATTGAAATTACTTTAAGCCTTTGTTTAGTGCTCTTTAAGAAGCTTGAAATGTCTTTTCTTTTTTTTTTTTTTTTTGGATTGGCAGATTCTTCCTCTGCTTATCCCATATTGTCCACATATCATGGTTCAGCAATGCTTACCCTTAAAATGTTTTATTCCTAAATTCTACTACAGGAACTTGGAGAGAATCTCAAACATCTCGGCTCATTGGTGCAGGAATCACAAAAGGCAGGACCAGACAAAGAAGGTTGGCTTGCGCCCCCTCCCAAAATAAAAAAACATTTTTTTTTTTGTAATTTTGTTTTTCTGACCATCCGTTTGTGGTGTCTGGTTTGGCACATAGAAAGAAATTACAAGTTAATGAGTTGTTGTTTTTTGGGGTTTTTTTTGGTCCAAGGTTGATCCCTGATTTTGTTTACTTATACTTGAAAATATATAGTCACTTAGGCTGATGTATATGATTGGCTCCAGGTTATGTGTGTGGCAACACTGCATTTTTAGGGGTATTATCCCAGCCTTATATCATGTATAGCATTTTAGAGTAAAAATGTTCCTTCTTTGGCTAATTGTAATGCTGTTATAATTACAGTTTAAAGTTTTGCGAATCCAATAAAGTCAAATCATTCAACAGTGAATTTTTTTTCCTAATATTTATTTATTCTCAAATATCAAGAAATAGAATTGAAATTTTTCATGGTGCCTCATATATTGAAAGTGGTTCTCTTTGCTTTTGACCTGTCAAGTTGTTTCAGACTACACAGTAGTGTAGTAATGTACTTGTGAGAAAAGACCTTAGTCATACCAAAAAACTATTTCAAACAGAAACACAACCAAGAACTTTCAAATCTAGAGCCTGGCTTGCTTTAGTTCTTTATAATCAGCTTCAGCTGATGTTAGACCAGAAAATATCAACAATTTCTGTTACTGAATTTATAACGTTTTTCTCATTGTCATCTGCTGATCCAACAGAGCAAATCAAATCAGTTCTGGCAACATCCCTTCATTTTGTGGAGAGTTGTATGTCCTCCCTCACTAGAGAGCTGCACAGTCAAGGGTGGGTAACTGAGATGGCTTACCTGGGAGCAGATGAGTGGCGAGCCCTGTGGGATGATCAGGATCTCCAGGACGACAAGAAAGACAACTAAGATCTTGTTTGGGGAGGGGGGAGGAATTAAAAAAGGACCCTATTGATCTAAATGCTGATGCACAATTTTCACAATGGTTGCTAAACTGGATTTGCCTTATTGTTAGTAGATCATGATTTAGATTTAGATTTGTTCAGTATCTCATATCTCTCTTACTTTTAATCTAAGCCTAGATCATGATTTTGTAAATGTAAGTGTCAAGATCTAGCTTCTGCACACACACACACACACTCACATGGCCAAACAGAATGGTATAAAATTACTGATGTTTATGTAATGAGTAATATTTCATTCTTGGAAAATCCAGGCTCTTTTAGGAAAATCTCCTTGTATAAAAATAATTGTCTCTATTTAAAGGATTGACAAAACAAAAAAATAATGAGTTAATTTGCCAGGTGCATTTGTACGGCATATTGAAATCTCCAACATTGAAGGGGTTCATTATAGAATAGAAGCAAAGTAACAACACAACAACAATTCTTCAGATGGCTAAAAGTGTGACAATAACCTCAAGTTTCAAAACCACAAATTTTGCTGAAAGAAAGCAGAGTGTTAATTTTATCTGAGAACAATTTTGCAATGGAGGGAAAAAGTCAATGATTAAAACAGACTAGTTGTCTTTTTCTGTTCAAAGTTATTGTCAACCCCTATTGATAAAAAATATTCTTGTACAAAATTTCAATTACAGCAACATGAATTAATAAATTGTCTTTGGATTGATGAAAACATTGATAAGGACTATTAAATGCAAAAATAAATGCATTGAATTGAAAATGGTCTATAGAATTTTAAGCGAGTCTTTTGCCATATGTGAAATTTACAATCTCCCTCATAAATGAACAAACATATTTATTTTCTTCAGTTTTACATCTCAGTAATACAAAATAAATATTTGCCGTTTTATTATTTAGAGACGTCTTTTTAAATACCTTGAGTAACATGAATTTTTTTACAAAGTGGAACCTCATCATAGAGGGAAAATTAGAATTTTTTTTTACAAAGAATACCATTCAAGATTATCATCTAACATCGGTCATAAACGAGTAACTTCACAAGGTGATTGAGCTCTCAATTTTATTGTAAGAAACGCAGTTTCACTTTTAACAATGCAAAGAAATCTTAGCCAGGCCATGCCAAAACTAAGTCATCAAAGCCGTTAGTGTTTTCATTTCCTCCAAACATTTTTGTTCAAAGTAATAAAGTGCCTGTTGCCTGATGTTATTATTCAATCCATCTTGAACTCAATAACAGCTGTTCACACCATGTGACCCAAGTTGTTTCTCAGCGGTTTTGCCCAGGAGGCTTATGGCAAGAAATAGTCAAACATGATTGGTAAAAATCAAAAAAATCATTTTTGCAGTATAAAACAAAAAATTTAATCAATATTTTCTGATATTATCACAAAACTGTGTTTTTTAATATTTCTAATCGTGTTCAAATATTTTGCTATATCTTTTCATGTCACAGTTGGCAACAAATCACACATTTTGTGTGTTTTAACAGTTGAACTTAATATATTGTATATTTGAGTTTTGCTACTTATCACATTTAGTTTCACATGAATCATAGGGGTTTTTTTTTCTGTAGGATCTCAAAGGGCAAAAGTATTTTGAACAACAATTTTATTGTTTACTTGGATCTAAAAATATTTATGTTTAAAACCATATAATCTTACATTTAATTATTTGTTCTTGCTAACATTTATTGTGGGATGCTATACTGACTTTTAACTTTTGTTGGTTTTTTTTACTTTCATGTAAAAAGTTTCTCCACTACAGACTACAGCCTATCAGAACATTTTTAAAAATTTGTCTGGCAATTGAACAAACAGGAGCCAGGATGCTTTCTAATTTTTTCTGTCAGGAACTACTTATGCACTTAAGAGAAATATTAAGTTAAATGCAACATTGTTGGTGGGGTTTTTTCCTAAGTTTTATTTTGTTTTGTTTTGTTTTTTTATAAAATCGTAGAACAAAATATTTCACATTTTATTTCAGGCTGTGTGTGTGTGTATGTGAAAAAATGTTAGTTTTGACTATGAATTGAATCTATGGAATACTTTTGCTTATTGAGATAATGGCAAGGATCCCAGTATTTTTGTGATTCATGGCTGAAGTAATTTGCAGTGATCAATGCCCTATTGTTTTCCAAAATCCGTATGTTGTTGGAGATCCTGAGCAATGTATTACGATCAGAACAGCAGATGATGGGCTACTCTTTTATAATAATTATGTGTGTGTTTTTTTTCTTTACCTTCAACATGAACAAGACCCTCTTTTTTTTCCTACACCTTTTTATTTATAACTTAATTAATAACTTTTTAACATGTAGTGTGTAGATCTGAGTGATGCCCTACCTATCATTGTGTGGTTTGGTGTGTGTGTGTGATAAGTGTGTAAGCATGTTTATCCCATTTGCATGATTTTTGATGTTTGTCAGGTGTGCTGTGCACATTGTGAACCATTGGCAGCCCAATGGCATTTATGCTAATTTTTAAATTTGTTTTTCCACACAAAACCAAAAACCTGATTTGCTGTTTAGAAATAACAATTGTGACTCTTCCATTTGAAATGGATCATTTTTCCGCAATTTCTCAAGGGGTATTAAAAAAAAATGGTTAAAGACATAGACGGGTTTATTTCACCCCAGTAATGCAGATATAAAACTGACTCCTGTTGTATGACTTCTGCCCATTTAACAATGCCAGTATATCAAATTTTGTGCTGAAAAAGTTAAAATGCATTAACATGTATTTAAAAAAAGTGTAAGTTTAGCCTTTATGACAACATTCTTTATGGCCTCACTCTCAACTCAGGCAGTTGGATTCATAATTTAAAACACGTGGGTTAAAGTCCTGGTTAGATCAAACTAGTTGCGTCAAAACTCACAGAAATAAAAAGTAGTCGTAACATGCGACAAGATAAATTGTAGTGTTTGTTAACAAAAAAAAAAACAAAAATCCAGTCCAATAAGAGCTCTTGTTTCCACCACCTGCTTAAGATGAAGATGACATCTCAACGTTGTCACATTTTCCCCCCAGCCCAGATGTGTGTCAAAAGCAATGAATTCAAAGTCAAGTTGCTAGTTGCAAACCACGCACTTCAATTTTCACTAACATTTTTGCGGTTTTATTTTTTTTTGGGGGGGAGGGAGGGAGGGTTGCACAAAGCATGCTAGCTTAGTTCATTCTGAACCTCAATTTTGGATTTAATTATTTTCCAAGAAGCATTCTTAGGAAAGAGCAAATTATTTGAGACTTTACAATTCATTAGGCATGATCTTAAAACATGACAATAATTTAGGAATCAAGACAAAACATAATCATGAGTGTACTGTAAGGATACTATCGACCAAACTAATGAAATATATCAAATTATAACCATGCATTGACATAACATATATCTATGTATTGTATTTCAATACTGAACAAAACTATAACTAATAATTATGTGAGCACTGGACATAAGTGGAACCCATAATAAGCTTGCACTGACCAAATATTTATGAATTTTGTGTGAGTTTTTATGCATGTATTTTTATTCCCTTATTCATATTACAGTGTGATTTTCCCTTCCTAGTCTTTCTACAAGCCAACAGTATTGTCATAGCAACGTCTTATAACTACCTTTGTTGGTTTAATTTTACAGGAATTTTCAGGGACCTTGTTATTGAAGTCTGAGGCACATCCTCTACTTATTTTGGCTCATGTATTGATTTATTTCCCTTTGATTTTGTTTCTGGGATTTTTTTTTTTTTTTTGGCTCATTTTTGGAAAAGTAAAGTCTCTTCTTTATTTACCTCCCTTAAATTTTTTTTTGTTTTTATCAAAATATCATACACATGTTTTTCTTTAATTATGTTTTTGTTTATTCCAGAGTATGCATTAGACTTGGTTTTACATTAAGTTGTTTGGTGGTTTTTTTTAGATTTCTCATGATATTTTGATCAGCTTTAATGCACGTAAAAATCACATTCATTTTATGTTTATTGTTATGACAATATGTATCTATTGGTGCCATGAATTGAAATAAATAATAAAACAAAAAAGAGAAAAAGTACATTTCTTTCATTATATTTCTTTTTAAAGGCTGTTGGTAGAGAAATAATCATTGATCTACTGAATGCTTATTGTTGTTATTCATATTGTCACAACATGTGCCTCCTCCCTACAATTCTGCTCAATACATGAGTAGATAGATTAAATACAGACTTCTTGACCAGAGGACACGGGCATTGACCTTAGGTTGATGGGGATAAGAAGCCCGAGATCCCAAAGATACCAACAAGTTGACAATGCATACCAAAAGTTAGCATGCCCAGTTCATTATTACCTGCAAAGAGCTTGGGTGCCATGGCTGGTCCTCTGCCTATCCATCGCTACCTTACAATAATGCCAGCCTTGTCATTCCTCTGCGTACATTGCCCAAGTTTTACATTCTTCCTCTACTGCTCCTCAATCATCTACTTTTACCCTCCAGTGCAAAATAAGTTTTATAAAGGTTAAAAAAGGAAACAGGTATGAAATTGAAGTGGTCACAGAAACATTTTCTTGCAAGTGCTATGAAACATAGTAAAGGAGGACACTCAGGTCGTGCTTTTTCATCAAAATTCCCTAGTGGATATTCCTAGGGAACAAAGAAACTCTATTGACCATGTAATACAGTTTTTAAAAAAAGGCACTCACAAAAGGATCCGCACTACTGAACCATGTAATGACAAAAAATTATGAGGTTAGCAAATATGTTTATTGTCTAAAAATGTCTTTTGTTGTCATTTTGAATCCTAGTACATGAAAAGTGGGGAGAAAAAGCAGAATATGACAAAAGTATGTCTGGTCCACAGGTTGTATAATATTGCATCTTTAAAATCTGGTCATTGAAAAAAAAATTCATTATCTTTTCAAAACTCTCGTGCTAGTGAAAAACAAAATCACATTGATCAATATACATACATAATGTATAAGCCAATTAGTTTATCCATATAACTATTGAATCTATATATATACATGTATATCACATTTTTTTTTTAATATTACCTTGTGGTTGATTCTTTTGTTTTTGTTGTTCATTTTAAACTTCATGTATTCTGAAATATCAGCAGAAAAATGCCAACTTTTATCTGCTTACCCAGACATACTTGCTAGACAGTCATGATCACAAGAAGAAGAAATCTTAATGAGACAATCATATACACAAAAGACATGCTGTTTACTCGTTTCTTTTTCTTTTTTTTTTTTTTAAGTTTAGAAGGTGTCCAGTTAAGAAAAAGTGAGAGGTTTCAATGCAAGAAAATATTGAAACATGGATATCTTTTGAATTCTTTTTCATTTGTATACATTTCTCAAAATAGAATTAAGGGGATCAACACAGCTTTTCTGTACGTCAATACAAGCTACTGATAGAAAATTAATTTTTAATACTAAAAAGGTCATAAAATAATAACAAAAAATGTAATAAAAAAATTAATTACAGCTACAATTTTTGGGGGGGCCACCGTTGGCAACTGATGCAACTCAATATAAACTATAAAATAAGGATTGAATTATCTCAAGTAAAGGAGACTGAAGGCCTTTAATCTTTTAAGTTTCTGAGCTGATCTCTTTGTCTTGTACATTTTAATTTTAAAAATATGGTGTCTCCGAGCAATGGATTTGGGCTTAATGTAAGACCCCACCCTCACCACAGCTGATTGTTGATGGAGTCAACAAAAGGTAAACTCTGGATCATAGGATGCATGTATTACCGTAAATCCACTGAATCCAATAGAACAAGAGAGCATGAAAGATAAACAGAATTATAATTAAACATGAGCTAAACAAGACTTAACGAGCATGGCAACAAATATTTTGTAATACACTGAAGCACACAGAACATAATTGCTTTCAAGAATAATAAAGAATTGTGTCTATAAAACTATGGCCCATGTCACCATGTTTTTTCCACCAAATTTTGTTTTGAAACAGAAAAGGGTGTGAAAATTTCTCTTGGTGGAAAAAAAAAGTTTTCTTGAAACAACATTCTTTTTCTTTAAAAAGTGTCTCTAAAAACATTTAAAGTTCCAGGTGTTTTGTCACGCAGCGTTTGTTATTGCACTATGGGCTGTACAAATTTATGCTATTTTCTAAAATGTAAACAACTCAAGAAAAAATGGAATATTTCTGGTTTTTGTTGAGCTGTTTTACTTTTGAAAAATGATGTAGATATTTTACAAGCTTTTAAAATGATTCAGATCAGTTATGACAAAGAGGTATTCCTATTCTAAATAACAATAAAATAAAAATTGCAATAAAGGCTAAACACATATTGCTTTAAAACATTAAAAAAAGAAAAATCTTGAGATCTTTGCTCATCATTGTTGCTTAACTGACAGAGGATAAAATAATCAAGCAACAACAAAAGTCTTCTCTCACTGGCTTGACTTCCAACCACAATTATAGATATAAATATATAGATATATAACTAACATTTTCAAGTAAAAAATGAAAACAAAACAATAAAAAAAAAGACTAAAAACATATGAAACTGCAAAATGAAGAAAACTTATGATGAAAACCTAAGCAAAAAACAATAGTGTATAATGTATAAACAAAACTAAAGACCTATATTTCCCTGATGGCACTTGAAAATCATACATGCAAATAACTAACGAAATAAAATATCACAGAAAGGTCCAGTTACACCAACCCCTACAAACACGCGCGCACACGCACACACACACACACACACACACACATCTCATTGTGGCAAGATATTCAGCCAATCAAAAGAGGTCCTTGCCAATCCACAGATACAATGACTAGTTTATCAAGCAACTCTCTTATTCTATGTTGTGTCCAATACTGAGGAATAATTGTTATTACCTTGTCTCCAGCATGCTCCAGATTTTGTGAATGATTAATGTTTTTGGTTACAGATTTATTCTTTTTTTAAGGAAGCATGATTTTTTTTTTCAACATTCAAAGATTTTGAAACGCTTTCAGATAATATTCTGAATGACACAACTATCCACAGATCAGTCAGAGAACTCAACTATACAAGATAAATTAGTTCCACAACGCAGCATATGTGTTCACTATTTACGTGAACAAAATCTAATGCCATCAGCAAAACAGCCAAATAAAAAAAGAAAAAAAAAGTAATTGCATCCGACCACATCCAATGGCCAAACAGAGATAAAAAGCAAACATGTAGATGGAAAATAGCTGGCCAATGTGAACTTGCAAGGTGTAATAGACATGAAATAATGAATAAAAATGGAGGATAAAAAATATCATTACAAACAATCGTTAACAAAGTTTTGACAAAATGAGCAACACACAGCAGAGAGTTGTGTTTTCACATTCTTGAGCAGCTTAGCAATAACCAAAACAACAAAAGCAACAAAATGAAGGTCATGTATAAAAATATGCGAGAGCTTGTGAAGGTCGTTCTTGCATGTAACACCTTTTGATTTCATCAGAACAATCAACAAGCTTATAGTTTAACTCCCATCCCCCAAAACCCAACATTTTTAAAAAAATCATACATAGCAATAGCAGTTATGATGGTTCTGTAGAATTACCCTAGTACAAAATGTATTCCATGGCTCTATAACAGAATTAATTGCCTCTTAAACCTGGAAAAAATGAAAAGATCTAGACAATCAAATATTTTCAAATTCTAAAACATTTTGAAGATTTGGATAGCAACAATAAGACAAGATCATATTAAATATAAACAATTACCTATGTCATAATTTTACATATTCACATGTAACATCACCACAGGATATAAAATCTGTATATAACACTCCAGAATTAGTCAAACGTCCCATTTTATACGTTATAAAAACCAATGATGTATTCTACAACTCTTCATTGTGTGTTTTGCAATAATGAAACCTAGCTAGATCTATGAAGAGTTTGCTTCACCATCATGATATCAGATGTTAAAAATCAAAAAAAGAAAAGGTTCTATAGAAAGAAAAAATTAGCTTTGATCAACAATGTCCAATTTCTTAACAAAGCCCCAGTCTTATGGCTTCCACAGATAAGCCAGATTGAACTGCACAATTTTTTCATAATATTTTAAAAGTCATATTTTATAGAGTAAAAAAAAGTACTAAAAATTTGTACACAATCTGAAAAATGAAACCGTCTTCCAAACACCTATGGGTGATATGGTTTGTCTTAACCATACCATTTTATTTTGTCCTAGTTTTAATCCCTTAGTATATAAAAAATTATTTTACTTTATCCTTAAAATGTGACTTCAATGATTGTGACCTTCCCACTACAATATAATATGATCTGATCAGGCTGGGTTGAGAATATTCTCATAGCAAGTTCTGGACCAAAAAAAAAAAAATAAATATATGGGCAGAATATGCATTTTTTTAAAACCTTAATAAACTAGTAAAGCACTGAGAAAACTGTGCACTTCCTTTTCTTAATTTTTCTTCATAGTAAAGGTGATCCAGTTTCATTAATTTTGTGCAAAAGTTTGCACAAAAATTAACAAAAAAAATTTAGGGCTTGAATATGCAATGTGTGGCAGCGTTGGAAAATCTGTGGGAACTCAGGGCACCTTTTTTTTTTTTATGTGAGGCCCTTGTAAAATAAAAGAATATGTATTCTTACTTTAGGGCGATTCTCTCTCTAAAATTTCACAACTGAGACATCAACAAAATTGAAACCTCAAAATGCATATCTGGTGAGTTGCAAAGTCTTAAGTCAAGTTGCCAATTTGCCACACAGATTATTGCAATCTCACCTCTGGCTTCTCACTCAAAACACATCCTTTTGCATTGAATAAATAATACTTGAAACTGAGACAGTTCATGTTTTACTCAGTTTCTTTTTAATATGTTTTTTTTTTTTTTCCGGTCACTTGAACATCCCTTTATAAGACCACACCTATTGATAACAATTTATTCTCCACATGGCATAAGTCCTTTTTTTATCTTTCATCAATTCTATCCTTCACAAATATTTTTATGATGAATGCGGCAACAAACAGGCTACAATTAACTGGCTGTAAGTTTTATCATGAGCAAAGTTTGATGAAGGAGTTTGTGTAAAATACTGGACTGCAAGATAAAGGGGGTCAGAGGTCAGTAGTCTTGAAGCTGAGGGATATTATTGTAGAGATCAAGGCTGGCTGGGTTGGCTAGAGCTCCTCGCTGTAACACCTCCTGTCCAGAGATGACTTGCTTGACCGCCACCTCAACCTTCTTGCCACTGATTGTATACTGACAGAAACAGAGAGAGAGGGGGGG
>BLXT01006675.1:503909-515232 GCA_019648995.1 Plakobranchus ocellatus | reverse complement strand
TATTTTTATTATTATTATTATTGTTATTATTATTATTATTATTATTATTATTATTATTATTATTATTATTATTATTATTATTTTCCTTTCCTCCTGGCTGTAAGTCGTTCGACAAATTTGCATAACATTATAAACACTCGATAACTGACATGTAAGATTTTTCAAGTATCTTCTTGTCACAACAGAGCCTTACAAAATATCCTTTATAGGAAATCATTGCTTTTTATTTCGTATGAAAATTTACATAATTCTTTTAAGCTGAGTAGGCAAAGGGATTGACTTAATTGATTTTGATCGTGCTATTTGCAACCCAAGTATAGATTTGTTATTATAGGGTAGTGCAGAAACTCGTGATAAATATCATTTTAAATTGAAACGTAGAGCCATTTGTCAGCTTCCTATTTCTATATTTCTCCAACCTTTTCTTCTCTCTCTCTTTCTCTCTCTCTCTCTTTCTCCATCCCTCTCTTCCCTCTCTCTCTCTCTTTCTCTCTCTCTCCATCCCTCTCTTCTCTCTCTCTCTCTCTCTCTCTATCTATCTCTATCTATCTATCTATGTATCTATCTATCTATCTATCTATCTATCAATCTATCTATCTATCTATCTATCTATCTATCTATCTATCTATCTCTCTCTCTATCTATCTATCTATCTATCTATCTCTCTGCACACTCTCGCTCCCTGCCCCCTCTCTCCTCGCATGCTTCAATATCATATGAAATGTTTATGCTACTTTTAAAAAGGGATATTACCACTGCTAAAAAATTTATCTCACCGTGAAAAAGCTAAGGGCGAAAATTTAGGGCCCAGACACAATTTTCTGGTGTGCTAATAAAACCCACAAGAATACAGATCGGATGTGTTAATTTTGCGCTCCAATAGTTAATAAATTTCTGTGCAATTTTCAGATTTTATCGTAAAAAAAGAATTTTTGACATCCCAATCAAGTCAGCCATCGCACAATTAACCATTCAGGAAACAATAACAATCTCATTTGGCAACTTCGACCGCTGCAACGTAAAATCAAGGGGAAAATGGTATAAAAATTTTTATTACTTGAAAATTTGTTTACCAGAGGATGTCTGTGTCTGTAAATTAGCTATATCTAGGTAGGGATGGAGTCTGGTAAAGATTAAATAAAATTGATTTAGATCTAGGCCCATAGGTGTCGATGAGATAAAGTAAATTCTATTCAAAGATTTTTAATCTATATCTAGAATTCCAAATCTAGACGGACTGCTACAAAAAAAATTCACACACACACATAAAACAAAATACTCAAAGAGCTTACAAGCAGTACGTAAGTTTTCAAAGGAATAAAAATGAACCTCCTCACCGCATCAAACCAAAGTTCATGGCTAGGGTCAAATAGGAAGGTGTGTCTCATGTTAAGCCATTTCATTGGTTAAGCTATTATAAATTTCAGTGTATAGGTTTGTAACAGTGCTGCAGTCAGTGTGTTATCTTGTCACGGTACGATAGAGGCTGAAGTGTGCATATTGCATTGCAGTTAGACTGCTGGATTCTGAAGTGATTGACTTGGCTATCATCTAGATCTACATGTCAATAGTCCTGAAGCATCGAGAATAGCTTTATCAAGATCAGAAGATCACAGCAGAGGCCTATTTTCTTTGATTTGATTTTAACTTTCAGATAAGCTGAAGCAATAAAATGGCCAAGCGACTTGGTGATTTGAACCTTAACCAAACAGTTCTTTTTGTATGCGACATACAAGAGAGATTTAGAAATGCCATTAGTTACTTTGAGGAGATATGTCAGACCTCAAATAGGCTGGTAAGTGCAAACTATTGATAATTATCAGATCAAGAATGTACTCATTAATCTCGATCTAGATTTCTAGAACAGAAGGTCTAGTGGACCCAATCAAATCTTTATTTAGATCATTGAGTGGGCTACAATAAAATGAAACAGCAATTTCTATATGCATAAAATTTCACTTTTTCAGCTCCCCAAGAATAAATTTATTCCACCTCTTATATCAAATGCAAAATCGGGTCCAAAGAACGCAAAATATCATGCAGATCTAGATTTTGAAGGTGGATGTTTGATCAATGCTTTGCTGCCCTCCTTGTTAAGCATGTAATTCTTATCTTCCTTTTTCGTGCGAAGGAAATGCACATATATGCTATATGTTTCCTGAGTAGATGCTTCATCCCAGAATGTAAAATGTGTCTATCTCTTTATAGTTTGTCTAGGTGCAATATTGTATTTTATTTTGTTTCATTGTTAATGTTGTATTTGTGGAAGTTTTTTTGTTCTTTTTTAATGAGTCTTTTGTGCCCTTAATGCTTTGTGGACAGTTTTAGATTTTATTTGCTGGAATGTCAGATTTAAACCAGTCGCTGAATGAGTCTGATGCTAAATCGAACTTCTTGATCAAGGACATTAAAATTGAAACCAGAGTTAATACCTGAGCATCTTAGTCCTACCAGGAAACAAAAAGATTCAACTAGTATTTATGGGCAAAGCATGACACAAGACTTATTGTTGATTTGGATCTTGAAACCCATCAAGGAGGTTTCGGGGGATTGAAGATCCTTATCAGGCCAGAATGTTAATAATAGACTAAAACCAACAGCAAACTGGCAACAGAAGGTAAGAAGGGTCCCTGCAGATTTCAGTGCAAGTTCACTAACCGTTATACCCCCACAGCACCCGTGAGAACATAGAAGTGAAGTCTTTTTTTTTTTATTTCATCAAAAACAAGGAGGAAATGTTTAGTTTTTGTCCCTATACATTCATTAATGGCATTTTTTTTTTGCTAAAGGATGACTATGAAAAAAATATGAACAGTTAGGCAGTTAAGAAAACTGATGGATACTTTAATAAAAGCTTCTAAAGATCACCCAAGCAGCTGAATAAATTGCTTAACATTATGGACTATAATGTCTCATAGAGAAGAAATCTCATCTCCATATATTTTGTGGGAAAGTCATGCATTTACTTAATTGGAAACAGGCTCAAATATAATGTTAGGGATGAGTTATCTAAAAAGTTTAGTGTACAGTAGATTTCTGAGCAATTATCCCAGTTTAAAATTATTGATTTGAGATTAATTTTAGTTTTTTTTTTTCAGACTGATGCATCTCGCATATTGGATATTCCTTTGATAGTCACAGAACAAGTAAGCCTTTTTATTTATTAGGTTTTGGTTAGTGATGGCAAGCAGGTACTGAGATAACACCATATGAGTTTGATAAATTCATTGTGTAAAGTAAATAACTAACTTTTCCTGTTCAGGTGTGAATTTAAAAATGTTGCCAAAGATAAATTTAATAATATCTATTTGACAAGCTTTACTGCTTTGTTTTTAAATGTTCCAGCGCCCTTAACACAATGTTTTTAGCATATAATTGTATACATGTATAGATGTCGGTTTTGATTTTCTCATCGCTTTTTTTTAAGGCAGTCTGTAACATTGCCCTAATGTTACTATACATCATTATTTTAAACTGCCCAGTATCCAAAAGGCCTTGGCAACACCGTGCCTGAGGTAAACATCAGCAATGCTGTCCAGGTTTTCCCTAAGACAAAGTTCAGCATGCTTGTTCCCGAGGTGGAAGAGAAGCTGAAGACTCTGTGCGGAGGCAACGTCAAGCATGTCATTTTGTGTGGCATTGAGGTGAGTTCAATTTCAAAAGGGGAAATGACTCTCTAGCCTCTTTTATCTTCGTAAGATTTAACATAATTTTGTTTTAGATTCTCCAGTGCAGGGTGAGTTACCAATTACAAATGTGGATACACTTATCCAAATTAAGATGTGTTGCAATATGAACGAGATGGAAGTTGCTGTTTGAAACAACCTAGATCTAGAAGATGTTTCTGTGAGCTTTTTAATGGTAAATACCGGATAGAACTAAATTGATTCTGTGTGAAGATATTAAATTTTTAACATTTTGATTTTTAAAAAAAGTAATCCAAAGAAAGAAAAACAATTTGATTTTTTTTTTTAAAGTATTTCAAATCGATATCTGACTCATTAGGACTGGTAATGGAAAGGAAAGCTATCTGAAATGTAGCTGTTTGGAATCAGACCCTGATATTGATCTAACAAATAGATTTTCGTTTGGATACCTCATGAGTCATCTAGTGTAAGTGGAATTTATCATGGTCATCTGCTCACAAAACAAGTTTGAAACTTTTTTGCACTATTATACAACATAAACATGTTTGGGCTGGCCCACTCAAAAATTATGAAAAGAAATAATTAACCTTACTCTTAATTGCTAAAAAAAAGTGCGTGGGAATTTTTTCTGCAGGGTCCATCTGAAGCTAAAAGAAGATGCATTAGAAATATGGCCTGAGGAAAAAATGGATGTCCCTTCACCATAAAAGGCATAAATTTATTTTTGCTATGGGATTTTTCGTTGTTTTTTTTTTGTTTTTTTTTACGACAAGCTTTTGCATTGTTATTGAAAAATCTATGTATCTTTATCACAAAAAAATGAGTTTTCCTTGTTTGTTCCTTCCAGTTATATGTATTTGCTTCAGGTTGCATTTATCTGTGGCTCATATAGGCCTATAAACTTAAAATTTTAACTTTTTGTCCTTGGCAGACCCATGTCTGTATTCAGCAAACTGTGATTGACCTTTTGACCCGTGATATTGAGGTGCATGTGGTAGCAGACGCAGTCTCCTCGAGGAATCAAGTTGACAGGGTGTTTGCACTAGAGGTAAGAACTGTCTGGGAGGTTTGAGATGGAACTTCAGATTTTTTAAAGTCAGAAATCCATGAAAAATTACTGGCCGGACAATGAACATTTACTTTTATAAACTAACAGTACAAAAAAAATTCTCATGTCATTGAATGAGAAAAATCTTCACTTATAAGCTGCACCAATGAAATCATGCATCATCAGAGAGACAATAAAACATTTTTTGACATCAGAAAGTTCATTGAATTTGATTGAGATGAAAAATCTGATCTCATTCTCTCATATGGAATTTTATATTCAATTTTTACATCAATTAAAGGAGCAAGATAAATTTAGTTGTTGTTGCTGTTGTTACATTTTGTTACTTCTGCCTGAAAATAACCAATTTTTTCCTTAGATATGAGTACAGTCACCCCAAAAATAATTGCAGACAATTACAGTTTGAAGAATACTTGAGTTTTACATCAATTTTTTTTTTTATGCTGTTTAAATTAGGTTGGCAGTTTCTAATAAAACTGTATAATAGTGGAAATTGCTTCCTAGAAAGTATCAAACCTTATTTCAGATTTCTATTTTTTAATTATTTTTTTATTTAACTATAATTGACCATTCAGTAGCTCGAAGATAGTGCTTTGAACTTTGAGCACACTCAGGAAACTGGTTCTGCATATGAAGTTGTTGCGAACAAAATTGGAAGAAAACGTTCATTTCATTCAAACGCTTTTCAGTTTTGTTTTGAACGATGGGTTAAAATTCCCCTTTTCTCGATTCAGAATGATCATGCATCTATCCAGGTTTTCACCAGTGCAAAAGTTATGATGATAATGTTGAGAACACATCAGTAATCTTAGATGTGCATTATATGATTTGTGTTTTGTTATGAATAATTTGTAGAAATATGGATTTTTGGAGGGATTTCAATTTTTTTTTTTAGTTCAAGACTGGCATTGATTTTCTACTTTTGTCATAATTATTTAAGGCAAGCATTTCTTGCTTTAGATTTTATACAAAATAATTGGGATAGTAATGCTTTCTAAAGCACACACAATGATATATAAAAAAATTGAATCTTTTTGTGGCATTTGTCTTTTACTTTATCACTCTTAACTTGATCATTGCTTTAGACTGGATCATAGTCTTTGTAAATGTATTTTTGTATCTCCCAGCGTTTTAGACACATGGGTGCCACAGTCACAACCAGCGAGGCCATTCTGCTGCAACTAGTGGGCGACAAGGATCATCCGAAGTTTAAAGAGGTGCAGGCCCTCATCAAAGTGTCGGCTCCAGACACAGGCTTGCTTTCCAACAAGTTGTGACTGTCTTTGTAATATGCTTATTTTGCTGCTTCCCTTTGTTTACGTCAGGCCTGTTCAATGCTGAAGGCATTGAAGAATATGTCTGGGGACTACTCTGCAGCAGTCGGAAGTAGCATTTTTGACATTTTGAAATCATTGAAATGGGCTAAACTTCTTTCTATTTGAAACAATGAAAACTGGCTAGAGCTATGTTGAATCTGAGCTAAGATGCGGGGGTTTTAATTTTTTGTTTAAAGCATTTTCAAAAAGTTCAAAAAAAAAAGAAAACATGTAAATGTGATATCAGTCTGTTTTGCACTGGTCTCAAGAAAATTGCTAGTGGGAGGCAAAGCAACATCAGACTTCTGAGGGGTCATTGGTTTTTTTTTTTTTCTGAAGGAATGAAGATTAAGAATTAAGTACTTTTACCACTAGCTTGTCCATCTACCCTTTTATAAGTTATAAGCGAATATTCTTCATGTGGGGAAGAAATCTGATTTAGCTCAGCTTCATTGAGCATTAACCTACCATGCACAAACCATAACTGATGCATCTAAAACTGAAAAGAATTATTCTGTTTCTGAGCTATCATGATGGAACAGTTTCTTTTTATTTAAAGGAAAGATGTAAATTATGTGGAGCCCACTGTTAGTGTTATGTCTGTTAGATGCGGGCAAAAAGTCTGAAGTCATCAAGTGATGGACTGGCTCACAAACTATTTTGTTTGAATCTTGGGCAAAAAAGGAAAATTCTTTTGTGTATTTGGGGGGGCGGGCTGGGAGGAGGAGGAAATGTTATGAAATTTTTTTTCTTTTTTAACATGGCCACAATTTTTTTTTTCATCATATAAATTTCTTCCCTTACCCTTAACTTCTATTTACCTGTACTTTGTTACGCAAAGCATATCTAATAAAACTACAATTGTAATATATATGGCTGAGTTGGTGATATTTTAAATTGATGTAATTGTAAGGTTTTAGAAAATAGTCCTCTTCAGATTCTGAAAGATACTGAGGTTGACTTTTAGTTTGTTGAAAAATTTTTTATTTTAATTCTTTTGGTGTAACTAGTGCAATGCACCGACTTCGGTTGCTGTCAATATAAAGTCGGTTTCAATTTGATGAGTTGCCTATAAGTATACTATAATGTGTAGCATCTTGCTAGAAGGTGGCACCTGTATGATGCAAGCAAGTCCAGCAAAGCTGAGGCCTAATTTAACACTAATAGCAGGACAGGAGGCGGACTTTTCCTGGATTTTAAAAGTGCCAACATGAAATAATGGAAAACAGTGCAGTCTCGTCATACTGTGACCTCCTAACACTAGTAACAGCATCCAATTCAGGTTGGGTCAGGCATAGAAACAGCATGCAATATTGGATCCAGCAAGGCCTAACATGTGTGTGGGGCCCAGTCAGAGCTTCTTAGTTTTAAGCCAATAGAAATACCCATTCGGTCAAAATTCAACTGCTTACCATAGCTTAATCACAAGGTCAAGCTATTTTGGTTCAATATCTTGAAAATTCAATCAAGAGACCTGAGTTGATAAATATACTACATTTACCAGATCGTGTGAGAGACAGAGACAAAACAAAAGATTAAAAGAGAAGAAACAACCAGGAAAAAGGCAATGCTTATCCATAGAGCTATTTATTGACTGGCTATAATCAGCAAGTAGGCGACAAGAAGTTTACACACATACATAATATTGGTAGTTATAATAATAATCATATTAATAAATCATACAAATTTGTTTTCACAAACAATGAGCCCATAAATACAACACAATTCAAGATTTAAAGAACATGAAAAAGTTAAAAGCGCTCACTGAAATGAAAGAAGTGCCTTTCCCTTCTTTACAGAAGAAATAAGTCAGTGTTTGAAGGAGGGAGATTTTTTTTTTTTTTCAAAATAAAATTCATATTAGTAATGATACACTTTCCTCCATAATTATTGTACCACTGGCAAATTTTGCTCTTGACAGTACCTGAAAATTAAGGGGGGGGTGGGGGTATAAATAATAAGGAGGCGTTATTTCGTTTTCTTCTACTCTTTGAGAAGAAAAAGACAGTCTTAAAGAGGGTAAATCAGGCAGCATGAGTTACCACTCTTGAAGAAAGTCCAGTCTCAAAAGAGTTTTACACCACTCAATGTTAGGGCTATGCAAGGGAGGAAAACTGATTGAAACCATTCGAAAGCTCAGCTTTGCATCCCTAGCTCAACACTTGGTGTGGGAATAGTGGCAAAATAAATGTTTGTGTGAAGCTTTTATTATGGACTTTTGTTAGAGTCACCCAGGCCTGTGTAAGAAATGAATGCACGAGTGCCACCTTTCCAGTTTTTGCCAAAAAATCCATTTCTTTTTATCACCAAAACCTGACATCCGATTTTTGACAATTTTTAAAATTATATTATGGGGTATCATGGTATGATATAATACCCGAAGGCAGGGGTCTGGGGATATCCCCTGGGATTAGAGGGCCCTTGACCCCTGCCTACAGGTTTCTGGAAATTAGTAGGTGGCACCCATGCAGACTATAAATAGATCATACAACATATATAATCATTGTGCGACAGTCTCCCAAGGTGACAGAGTAGTTGCCCTCCTCACCGCCTCGGGGGAAACTGGGTGTTATTTGTTTCATTTGGATAAAAATGATCATTTCCATTAAGGATTTAAAGCTGATAGACAGAACTTTTCAGGATTTGAACGCTGGGAAATTGATCGTTTTCACTCCTGCTGCTGCTGTAATTTGCCTTCGGTATTTCTTCCCCCCCCCTGAGTCGGCCAGACTGGCAACTTGGCTCACTTTGAGAGACTGCTACAACAAAATTCTTCTTCACTGGCATTTGAACCACTCACAATATGCTTGTTCATTACACACAATACCAGTGTTCTTTCTAGTGTGATTGGAAACAAAGTGTGTCTCTGAAAAAATCAGCAATGTCGAATTAACCGGTCAATATGAATGAAAGAGAGTGCACATTTCACCGCACTGAAGTGGTAATAATAATAATGTTATGAGAACAGACGAAACGCACACCATCAAGATTTGTAATTTGGATCAGATCTGCTACAAGCAAGACGAGAAAGCAGCAGGCGCAAAATGTACAAGCAAAAGGAATTTTGACAACTTTGATGACACTTGACAGACAGAAGAGCAAAACAATGGCATAGAACAACAACATGATCATACACTTCACTCTCGTCTCGAGACCAGTCCAACTCGGGCTTCCGCTCGATGGCCCCAGTTCCCAAAACTATTACAAATCTATGACGAGGATTTCCTACATTAAGTTTAATGAAGAAGTACCATTATTTTCTAGTTTTAAAAAATTTTTAAATAGAAAACAAGAAAAAACTTGCCTTATCCATATTTCGTATAAAATTTTCCCCCAGTTGCGTATACAAAATTTCCAGATTTTGTGTGAAGAGGACAGGGCATTCAATGTGTGTATCAAAAGGCTTTTTTTTTTAACCTCAAACTGGAATCTGGGGTGAGGGTGGACTATGATCATTAAAAATCACGGGAATTATCGAGAATAGCAAAAAAAAAACCATATCAGCATTACTGTGTATGAATTATAATGCCTAAATAATGAGTGGGTGCCTTCAGACTGGTATCGAGACAGAGATCTGGCCCATCTCATACCTCAGAAAATGCTTAAAATTTTACGTTCCACTCTCACACTCTGCAGTTAAATTAGTAAAGATTCACTGTGACCAGTTATGTTCATTACTTGATTTGTGTTAAGAGATTAAATGCTTTTTTAATTTAAAACACAAAAAAAAAAAAACCCAAAGCCTTGTGCACATTTATACACAACTACATTTAAAACAATAGTAATGATAATAATAATAATAATAATATGATTATTAATTTAAACACAGCATCAGAACACTTTGGAATTATCATATAAATGTTTGTGAGTCTCTTAAGTTAGGCAAGCATGATGAAGAGGATATGAGAGGTATTGAGGTTCATCGGTCTAGTGGGTAGTTCTTGCTACAAAGTCAGCAATAAACCTAATTAATATTAATATTGATTTGTACACAAACGAGTCACCAGCTGTTTTCTTGTTACTTTTATTTCTGACCCCTCCATCAAAAAGTTTTGTTAGTCTACAATTTTCTTTTGGCAATAGTTTCAGGAAAAAAAAATTAGAGTTTGGCTACACTGTGTGTGTGTTTGACCAAGCTGTTACCAAATGAAACACAGTATCTAGTAGACAAATAGGTCTTTCCTAAACACTGCATTGCTTTTGGTCACACAGCTTCAGTAAAGTTCAGTTCGCAAAGCTGGCTTTGATATTCATGCTTCCCTGGCACTGCTAATGCCATCACAGTCTAAACTATATCTCTCCCTAAATGAAGACAGACTCTTCATAACCTTTGAAAGGCAAGCTTTACACAATGAAAGCACTTTGTGCCTATCTGCAGACCGGCTATTTATAGCTTTTACACAATGCCCGTTATTTGAAGCTTTCTCATACACAGAGACATCGGACAGAAGTCTTGCAGTTGGCCGTATTCCAGAGGAAGCAGAAAAACAAAACAAAAAAATTCTGCCAGTTTTCAATCACAATGTAAACCAAAATGTAATTTAGTGTGTGCCAGAGTCGTCCAAACTGTATTCATGAAGTGACCAAACCTAGCAAATCGAGGTATTCACCAAACTACTAGTTTAAACAAAGAAGAAAAAACAAATTTATTTTTTGGGGTCAATTTTCCTCTGATGATCTTTAAAATATTGCACTAGTCATTGATATTAAACAAAATAATGCATTTATAAATCATTACCCTGCACTGATCCGTAGACAATGGATCGTCTTAGTACTACTAGTATCTGGGAGTAATGAATATTAACCAAGAATACATTCTTTAAAAAAATAAAAAAATAAGGGGGAAAGTGATACTGATAGTAAATCTTTCAAATTCATCAGATCATGAGAGTTGATAGAAAATTTGATTGGCAGGAGTTCTCATTAAATCAGGGATACTTTGAAGGAAATTCAGCACCAGTGTGAAATAAATCAATAGTTTAAAAAAAAATTATAAAAGAAAAAGATTTTAGAAAGAGAACTTGAAAAAGTAAAGTCCAAAAAAAACCAAAGGGTCAGAAAATATCAGAAATCCCATAGTCCCTTAAAGCAACATTTGAATAGGTTGATAGTAAAAAAAAAAAGGGGTTAAAATTGATTACAGAATTTGTTTTTTCCGTGTTCGTTTCAGCAAAACCTGTGCAGTGATTTTAAATAGTTTATACTGTGAATTTAAATCACTGGCAAAACTAAAGAAATACATTTATATAAAAAATTTTTGTTCTTAGTTTAAGAATCACTCATTGCTTTCC
>BLXT01006675.1:329929-346211 GCA_019648995.1 Plakobranchus ocellatus | reverse complement strand
ACAACAAAGCCCGGTGAGAATGATTGTCATACATGACAATTCGGTGTGTAATGATTGTGTAAAACTGTCACATCCTTCTTTTCAAGCTTCCTCGATGGAGCTGTGTGACTTCACTGACAAAACTGTCTTTCAACTCTCCATTGCGAGTTGCAGTTCTTCTGCACGCACCTTACTGATTTTCTTCACGTTCTTCGCGGGCTTTGTGACCCAGTGGATAGTGAACTCGCTCTGACATCTGCATGGGCCTATTTGTCGTGGGTTCGAGCACGCTAACGGCGAGGATGTAATGATACCACCTTGCAGAGTGGAAGAACTAAGTGATGCAAAACAACAGACGTAGTCGAGCAGCTTGCAAGTGTTGAAGAAAGCTTTGCTAGTGTAAAAATGTTACACAGAAGTCTTCTATATAATTCATTTCATTCGGGCGTAGGTAGCACAATGGCTAGAAAATCTACCTTGCGACCTGTAGGATCTTGTATATTGCGGGGTCGAGTCCTTTCTGCTATCAAATCTCTGATCTGACAATGGACTTGAAGCCTTGGATCAGCTTTCTAAAGAAAGACCATTTCAAAATGTTATCCTTCATCTGCTTAAATTTCTCCAACTTGTCATCGAAATGAAGATTTTAGGCTATCTTTGTCTATGGATTTCTCTCAGCATGGCTTTTATCCCCTCAACTATTCATTCTCACATTATCATTGTCTGTTATGAAACCTGCAGTATATCTGACATTCTTGCATTATCATTATCTGTTATGAAACCTGCAGTATATCTGACAGTTATCCCTTTTGTCTTCGCAAGACGCGGAAGATGAAAGGAGAAAAGCTGCATGGTTTTTCCTGAACTGTCAAATTGAGCTCTTACTTGCCGTTATTTTGCATTAACCAGTTCTTTTTATAAGTCAGGATGTCTCTATATAACCAGAATTGTCCGAGGGAAAATCTGATGGTTATCTAGTGATGAGACTACCGGACTTGGAACGAAAAGGTCACAGGTTCGAATCTTATTTCCACTAGGGTTCAATTTACGTCTGTTGACAAGAGGCATTTTGGATGAAATAACTCGACCGATCTCTCTTTAAAATGGGTACCTGGCATGTATTGCGTGATGATCAAATTGTACGCCAAGCGCAATAAACCAATTCATCTTCTGATTTGTTGGAGGCATTATTTTCATTTTTTTTATTTAAAGGTCGAGTTACCCAAAACAAATAACTTTTATGTACAGTTGATGGACTTTCTGTAAGTATGCGCCTTCCTTTTGTTAACAGACTGTGATATCACATTGTTCATACATAACACTGAAATGGCGCACAAATAATATCGCATGAAGAGCCATACTCAAGCCCAAGTTTTTGGTTGAAAAGAAAATCTCCGTGTCCTACTATTCTTCCTGGAACTCAAGAGTTCCTTTTTAAAGTAGGATCTGTAGGATGGCGGATTTGTAGAATCGGAGCAAATGTCTCCCACCCATATTTCACTAACATCTTTTGATTTACTGAATCTCTGGCTTTTTATTTATGATGTTGCTTGTTTTTTAAACTCGCTCAGCTTGTCCTTTATCAAACATTCCATCACTCTTGGGGTTGCAAGTGGCGCAGGTGATAGCGCCGCTTGGTCTGAAAAATCTGCAAAGGATGCAAAAGTATCTATTGTCAGTTGAGGACCTGGTTGGCTTAGATTATGGTTAAGAATGTCAAAGCCACGAAAGCGTTTTACTTCTCTCCTCTTCTTAAACCCAATGCATACATATTATACTCTTGCCTTGTACATCACTGTCAAACTAGAGACGTAATAATTCGTCCTGAAACCACTAGGGATACATTTTTCCCTGTTTCGATG
Source organism: Plakobranchus ocellatus (assembly GCA_019648995.1). NCBI lineage: Eukaryota > Metazoa > Mollusca > Gastropoda > Plakobranchidae > Plakobranchus > Plakobranchus ocellatus. Next base: position 344,370 of record BLXT01006675.1, on the reverse strand, counting down.
CCATCTCCGACTTTTGGGCCGTGAAGAGGGAAGACAAAAAACTAGGCTCATTCGGACAAGATGGCTAAGGTCACATATAGTGAATCGAACCAAACTTGTGACTCGCGTTTTTTATGGTTATCAACAGAGGGTCTCCATAATCATCAAAACTGTTCTTTCTTAATTCAGAGTAAGAAATTGTACACAAGAGATTATACTGTGGTTAGAATAGCTCGCTCAGCAACATCCACAGTTCCACTGACCTGATGAGGGCCTAAAACCTTGATATCATTTGTAGAGTCGAGATATATGTACAAATAAAAAACCCAAAGATTATAAAAGACTAAGATCATTTACATTTTCATTAGGGAAAGAGCAATATCTATGGAAAAAAATCCATCGCATATATTAAATTCAACTTTCTTTTCTTTACGAACATGAGCAATGATTGGCAGATGACAGAATAAAATCCCCAAGTCCCAATGTTTGAGAAATTATTTGGAAAGTATTTTCAATGAACTAGTTTTGCCAGTACACAGATTTCCCCTACGTTATACCCACGATTTCCTACACCCCAGCACAAAGATTTTCCCCTACGTTATACCCACGATTTCCTACACCCCAGCACACAGATTTTCCCCTACCTTATACCCACAGTTTCCTACACCCCAGCTCACAAGATTTCTCGACACTGTTTTGTAGTCCAGTGATTGCTAGCGGCCTTGGTGGCAAAACAGCTAGCAAATCCGTCCTGAGATTTGGAGGGATTTATTTTGTAGCGGGTTCGAATTCGTGTCAGGCGTAAACGCACTGGCCTGAGGAAATTCCAGAAGCTTGAGATCAAATTGTTGCGAGCGGGTTGTCCAAAAAGCCCCAACTGTGGTTTCTACATTGTCCTAATCATCTCTACTGCTGCTGTGGGCAGTATAATATAGGAGCCTACTCAAAGACGCAACCAAACATCATCTTTGTGGACTTCTCCCTCTCTCTGGCTCTCCCTCTCTCTGGCTCTCTCACGCAATGTCGAAGGGCATCGGTGGTCCGGTCGCTGCCATATCCACCCTGGGATCTACAAGGACTTTCCATACTCACCAGTCCAAATGAGGTGCTAAAAGCCTGAGATCCCATAGCTGTTGTGGACTGGGTTGCACAGTATACAAACCACAACCCCTAACGTCCAAAACTACATCATAGAGTTCTTAAACCAGTGTTATCTTTTTAGAAATATTCATCCTCAATCTGAAATTGTATTTCCTGTTGCCTCTAAGTCATCACTGCACTCAGCAGGTCTCCAGCACTCGAGAGGCGTAGGTGGCACCATAGGTAGCTATCCTGCCCTGAGATCTGCAGGTAGGTTTCTGTTGCACATTAGTGTTCAAATCCGCAACTGACGTCCTGACCTTAATGGGCCCAAAAATCCTGAGATCCCGTTGTTGTAGACAGGCTATATTAACAAAATTAAATCAACATTTACGATCACAACTGGAGATACAAATCCGATTTAATTTTTACGATCACAACTGGACATACAAATCCAATTTAGGAGACTGATAACATAGTTCGTACTTTTAAAATTTTCTCCCATCATTAACATACCTTTTGTCTCACGATGTTTCTTTTGTTAATTCTCCAGAAAAAAAGCTTTTGCAGTTCTCAGCAAACATGTAAAATTGTCCAAAGCTTTCCTTTATTTGATAATAGGGAAGAGACATTGAGCCTTTGCGAAAAAAAAAAGTCCTGACAAAATACCTTTTTGTTTGCAATTTTTCGTGGTGCGACACGTGATGTTTGGAAGGTACTCACTCTCCTGGCACTGACAAGTGCAAATTTCAGAGATGTGTTTTTATACCAAGTTCATGTACAGAAATTATGTTGCCTGAGGAAAAGTTTAGGCTGTTAGCGCTGAGGTTGTCGCACTCTTCTTAATGTTTGCAGGGAACTTGCTTTAGCCAGTTCAAGTCCAAGCCTCAACGTAGCGTGCGTTGGTACGTAGATTTGAGCTTTTTAGCAAATTTTCCCGTCACTACCTAAGAGACCAAACTGCCTATAACATGATCCTGTATAATCTCCCATATACTGATCACCATGCACGCGCAATGTATTGATATTGTGAGTCGCATGAACATTTGATTACATATTTATCGGGAATAGTTTATAATGGATCAATGCAACCGCGAGATATATTTGATAATGAGACAGCATGTTTGCAATAAGATTTATCACATTTCCGCACTCTTTGAAAAAAGTATGCATTGTATAAGTCGGGAGATCATCGTTTCATTAAGAAAATGATTTTTATCCCATGCAAAGTTTTTCCCTATCAAAGAGAATAAAGAGAAAACAAGACGTATATGAAATACACATTGAAAAGGCTGGCGCTCTTACAAGGCAAGGATTATTTTTTACAACTGCAGTCTCCCTTCTCTATCAATGAGAAAATAATGCATAAAATACGCTCAATACACTCAGGGTAGTTGTTATTTATATTGAGGTTCTTTTTGATGGGATTTAAGGCTTTCACAAATGTGAAGACATTAAAAATTCATGGGAAAAACTGGTTAGATCACATGTCCATTTCATTGCATGGAATCGACCCCCTTCATCTCACAAACAAACCTGAGAAAGCTAAATGCTCGTTATATGGTAGATATTTTTAATAACCTTTACAGACAGCCACGGTGGAATACGTGTATCAATTGGACCTTATCATTGTGTGTTTGTCATTTTCTCATTTAATTATCCCCTTTTTTTTACCGACAATATGCCTTAGAGATTTTGGAGGACTATTTCATACATTGGAAATATAATTTTTGTCTTGAGCGAAGCTTTCTTACCAAAAGAAAGTCAAGACGAAGGTAACAATTTTAAGAAATATGAATTTTAAAGGCTGTCGTAATTAGTCTATCCGTAGCGAAAGTGTCCGAGTTACATTGACCTCATATTACATATATAAATACATTTTTCCATTTTACCGTCGTTCTTCCTTCTAAAAAAAAAGCGTAGGAAATACGCCTTTTATGTAGTCGGAAAAAAATACGATCATATTATTAATCTATACACGGTTCATGATACAGGATGCATCGCCATTCACACGCGCTTAGGTAAAAAACGGCTAAAAAACGGTCTGGACATATTTTCCACATTATCGCCTCAACTTCATAAAGGAATGAAAAGAAAGAAGAAATTTTATCATTCTTTTTGTCGAAAGAAGACTTTGGTAGCAGACATTTTTTGCCCAGAGAGTAAAACTTAACAATTGTATTAGCCCATAAGTCCAGTTATAGAAAAACATAAACATAGTCCAAGACCTATTTAGCTTCTGTCTTTCAATGTAAACCCAAAGGCACAGACCTACACTAGATTAGATCTAATGTATTATAGCCTAGAATTTAGAATACAGCAACCTTATTTAGATCTAGTAGCCAATCATTCTTTTCCCAGTGTCTGTCCTATTTTCTCTCTCTCTCTCTCTCTCTCTCTCTCTCTCTCTCTCTCTCCGATTTACTCTTCATATTCGATTAAAACATTCTCAACATGAAAAATCTAGCTCTTCCTTCTACACGACAATCGCCATCTTTCATCCACTCTAACCAAACACTAAGAAGCCAGTAGAAATCTTCTGTACACCAATAAACACTTTATACTCACATAGTACAATAAGACGGTTTGTATTTATGTAACTTTTGATTGCTTTGTTTGTATACGAAAAAGGACATAAAAATAGACATAACTGTATTCAAGCTGCAAGTCTGAATCATGAACAAAGAGTGCGGCTCTATTTAAGATTCTGAATAACTGCTCTCCTTAACTAATGGTTACATTTTTATGGGACATGAAGTGTTAACTAGAATAAGCATTTTTTGCTTCGATTCTTAGTTGTTCATCATTACCAAGGAGAATTTTTCAAAATCACCATAAGAAAGTACAAGTTTTCACAAGTAAGTTCAACTTTTAGAAAAGCATAACATATCTCGTTTGTAATTTGATTTATTTTTTCTAGACCTTGCTCTAGATTGATCTGTAAAATAATAATATATGGTTTAAGGTAGTTGAAATCTTCTTGATCGATCTGTAAAGTAACACTGTAGGGTTTCAGGTGTTTGAAATCTATCTACATCGATCTGTAAAGTAACAATGTAGGGTTAAAGGTAATTTACATCTAACAAAGGGAAGCAATTTTTACGTGTCCCCCATGACCTTTTCTCTGATAATTCTGATCTTCAGGGTCGGGACTATCATCTCTTGTCCTATTCTCTGAAAATTCCAATCGTATTTTGGATTTAGGGAAAGGATCAAAATTCCAAGCGGCTATTTCTCACAAGGCTGTATTGGTCCGTGGCTTCACGATCATGGTTTTGACTTTCCCGCAGTGGATGTTCCTTACATTTGTTCGTTTTAACTCACGGCGGTCCAAACTTTTCGTGACATCTTTATTGTTGGGTGCCGCCTTCTCATCTGTACATTGCGCTGATAGTGAATTGGTTCTTTTCACTTTTTCATGGTAGGGTCGGTAGGTGATCTCAGGCTCTTCAGCTTCCACTGCTTTTTCTCCTTTACCTTTTACCTGATCACATCCTCCCCCTATTCCTCCAGAACCATCCTTCCATCCTCCACTGTCTGATTCACCAAGTCCTTCACCTCCTCGTCCTCTATCCCCTCCTCCTTTTAACCTCCCATTATTTTCTTTCATCCCTTCCTCCTTTTCTTCTTCCTCCCTCGGCACTCCTTCCCCCCTCTCTTCCTTCACTCTCGAGCCCTCTCTTTTCGCGTTCTCCGTTCTCAGGTCTTTGATTTTCGCCATGAAAAACCCGCGCCTTATGCTTTGATTGCGCGACGTCATGTTGTCATGGAAGGAAGAAAAGTTGGAGGCCACAATGACGATTGGCATGGCAACCAACAACAAACCAGCAATGGCGCAGGCAGAACCCACGAGATATTCTGCTTAATAAGAAGGTGATAAATAAAAAAAAAAATAACTTGACATCTCATTTATTTTAAAAAATATTTTTTTTAATGAGCGCGATACGAAGTAGGCGGGGAAATAAAAGAGGCCTTTTTTTAACGTATGCCCCTCCTAAAACCATGGAATAAGGTTTATTGGTGAGAATCCACCCTCATGCCTATTAATATGGAATTGAAAAACTGGAATCAAATTTGGACGGAAACATTCAAGGCATTTTTGCAATACTTTTTAACGACATTGATAATAAACATGAAAGAGATAACTATAACAATAACAAGGATAACATAATGATGTTATATTATACTGAATTTATCCTTATAATCATAATTATTGCTATTATATTATTTTGGACAATAATATTGCCGATATCCTGCTCTGTCACTCTCTCTCTCTCTCTCTCTCTCTCTCTCTCTCTCTCTCTCCCTCTCTCTCCAATTCCCTCCTCATATTCATTTTACATTTTTAAACAACTTGGCAAATCTAGCTCTTCCATCTACCCGACAATCTTCATATTTCATCCAATCAGATTAAACACTAAGAAGCCAGTCGAAATCTTCTATACACAAACAAACACTTGATAATCCCATAGTACAATAAGATGTTTACATTCATATAACTTTTGATTGCTTTGTTTGTATACGAAGGAAGGAATCATATAAATAGACGTAACTGTATTCAAGCAGTGAAATGAAAGTGCTCCGAGTCTGAATCATGAACAAAGAGTGCGGCTTTATGTAAGATTCTGAATAACTGCTCTAACTAACGGTTACATTTTTATGGGATATGAGTTGCTAGCTAGAATAATCAGCATTTTTAGCTGCAATTCTTGTTTCTTTTATCATTAAGAAAGAGAACTTTTTGAGAAACGCCATAAAAAAGACAGGTTTTCCCAAGTGAGTTGAACTGTGGAAAAGCATTACAGATCTCGTTTGGAATTTTTGGTTCATTTTTTCTAAACCTTGCTCTAGATTGATCTGTAAAATAATATTGTAGGGTTCAAGGTATTTGAAATCTATGCAGATCAATCTGTAAAGTAACACCGTAAGGTTTAAGGTGCTTGAAATCTATGCAGATCAATCTGTAAAGTAACATCGTAGGGTTTAAGGTGGTTAACGTCTAAAAAAGGGCCTGAACTGTTACGTTTCCATCTTGTCCTTCTCTGATAATTCTGATATTTTTTTCTGATTCAGACAAAGGATGAAATTCCACGCGCCATTTTTCACAAGGCTGTATTGGTCCGTGGCTTCACGATCATGGTTTTGACTTTACCACGGTGGATGTTCCTTACATTTGTACGTTTTAACTCACGGCGGTCCAAACTTTTCGTGACATCTTTACTGTTGGGTGCCGCCTCCTCATCTGTACCTTGCGCTGATAGTGAATTGGTCCTTTTCACTTTTTCATGGTAGGGTCGGTATGTGATCTCAGGCTCTTCAGCTTCCACTGCTTTTTCTCCTTTAGCTTTTACCTGATCACATCCTCCCCCTATTCCTTCAGAATCATCCTTCCATCCTCCACCGTCTGATCCACCAAGTCCTTCACCACCACCTCCTCCTCGTCCTCCATTCCCTCCTCCTTTTAACCTCCCATTATATTCTTTAATCCCTTCCTCCTTTTCTTCTTCCTCCCTCGGCACTCCTCCCCCCCTCTCTTCCTTCACTCTCGAGCCCTCTCTTTTCGCGTTCTCCGTTCTCAGGTATTTGATTTTCGCCATGAGAAACCCGCGCCTTATGCTTTGATTGCGCGACGTCATGTTGTCATGGAAGGAAGAAAAGTTGGAGGCCACAATGGCGACTGGCATAGCAACCAACAACAAACCAGCAATGGCGCAGGCAGATCTTACCAGATATCGTCCCGCATACATGGTTACGTAATCGCCATACCTGGTATGTAAGAAGGGGAGAAAGAGTGAGAGAAAAATATCGTTAGGCCTGCTATTTGCCTTAAGAACTTTTAAAGTTCTAGGCGTAAGTCACAATCCGAAAACTTTAAATCACTCGTGTTGCAAATCTCAAACAAATTGTTGCTTAATGTAAACTGGATAGAAGTGCTTTGAATATACATAACATTTAAGATAAGAACATTTTTTTAAGAATTAAAAAAAAAAATCGTTCTTTTAAAGCTGTTGTGACAAACGCGAATTTACATGTTGCCCTTTAATATCGAGATCCAAGTCGCCTCTAGAATTTAAAGATATCTGAATACCCAGATAGAAGCATATACCAGGTCTAGATCTACAATGTAGGCTTAGAACTGGGAACTATCAAAACTGATTTGGATTTTCAAGAAAAAATGAATCCCATATCCAGCGTCAACTAAAGTTTTGCGGTCAAGGGTAAAAGAGGGTATTCGCTAAGTCTCTAACCCAACAGTGGTCAACAAGATGACCGCTCTACGCGTGTGATGGCTGCCCACCACATGACCGACGCTGTTTTGTTAAATGGTTAAATGAAGCACTCACTTATTGGGTGTTTTTGTGACAGATTTAAATAAAGTATTCCCTTATTCTCTTACGAGCGGTGGGTGTTATGACTGCCTACCACATTGCCATACCCAACAGTGGTCAGCGTGATGACTGCCTACCACATTGCCATACCCAACAGTGGTCAGCGTGATGACTGCTCACCACATTTCCTTCTCCAACAGTGGTCAGTGTGATGACTGCCCACCACATTTCCGTACTCAACAGTGGTCAGCGTGATGACTGCCCACCACATTTCCTTACCCAACAGTGGTCAGTGTGATGACTGCCCATTACATTTCCTTACCCAACAGTGGTCGTGTGATGACTGCCCACCACATCGCTGTAGGTATGTTGTTGAAGACCAGGCCGTTGGTCTCCGACACGGACAAAGCTTCCACCATGAACATGGCTGTGCCAAAGAGCAGCACCCCTGCCCCCAGAGTGACCACCAGCAGAAACAGCTCCTTGCTGCTCTCCATCGTGGACTAGTACAGTATCTGGAGGGGGAGGGAAGAGAGTGAAAGGGCAAAGGGGGGAGGGGGGGGGGNNGGTTGAAGAGCTTCAGTCGGAATTCTCTGTATGTTTATCTTCATTAGAGATAAGAGAGGTCTGTGAATTAATCGTTCATTGACTGAATTATGCTGATGTCAGACTTTTGGCCATTATCGAGTCCAATATCGGCAGCGGGCCCAAACCCTTGTCTATATTGTTAAGAGCGAGATTGATGCCCTCTTGGCCACCAATACAAATCTCGAGTAAGGGACGGAGAATTTTAAAACTTGAATCTCGCTGAAACGAATTGAAAGTTTACAAATAGAATCGGGAAGTCCCGTTGGTATTATCACTTTTGCCCTGTCAAGGCCAGAGAACTTGGGTCCTTAGAATAAAACATGTTTAGTTTCATCTTTCATCTTATGCGCTTCTTGCCTATCCTACCTCTCCCCTCACCGCTTCCAATAGAATAAAAAGATAAAAAAAAACACCTCCCCACTCTCTCTTTCTCCCTGTTTTGCACACACACACACACACACTCACATACACACACACACACACACACTGACATACAGAACACAGCCGATTGAATCAATTTTGGCTAACGCACAAATCGTTTTCCACGTTCATAATCTATGACAAACCGCAGTGTTATGTGGAAAAAAATAGTTTCTGATGTATTGGCGAGAGTGTACCACCAATATGTGAATTACAAAATAATTATTTAGCGTTTTTGTTCCGCTGGTTTGACAGTAAGTCTAGGACCATAAGTTATAGACTAATCGCCGCAGTTATAGAAAGTGATACGAAACAATTATTAGCATTTTCATTTCGATGGTTTGAAACTAAATTCATAAGTTATAGTCCAATCCGTTGCTACATACACATCTCAGTGTTTCCCCATTAGTATCTTTTTAATAAAGTGAACATAAAAAATGAATTTTTTTTCTCATAAAGCCCTACACGAAACATTCTTATGTATACCTTGTGATGCTTTTATTCATATTCGAAATATTTTTTAAGTTGGTGGCTGTATTTTCTTAGTATATTATTGTTAATTTTATTTCTTGCAATCGCCAATATTGTCTATAACAAGATCTTTAAACTCATTAAATATTAGCCTGTATGTTTCTAGGAGTGCAGTATTTGTAAACTTTTCTTACTTTTATCTTTTTAATGGCTTGATTTTTACGCATTTAGACGCTTTTCATGAAAACAGTTTGCCGATAAACATGGTTCTCTTTTGTTTTCCCATACAGGTGGCTTCATCTATGACATTGCCAAAACTCCTCTGAGCTAATAACAAAATGATGTTTTTATTTAAACATTTACTGGGCATTGTGTGGGTTACAGCTATTTCAAAACAGCAACAAAATTACGTGCTTTTGTTTCACTAGTTGCATTAAATTTTCAACATGTCGGTATAGGCTCACCGATTTTTTTCGCCTTGAGCTAACCTTAACTTCTACAATATTGCTCATCTTTAGAAACTTATGATTAGAGATGAGTCGCTAAAAGCAAATCAATAATAAATCTTGCCGTACAAGGACATTGTGTCATTATAAGATGTCTCTTGTTGTAGTTGTTGTTACTTTGCTTTTGTCTCTTCTGAAAATTATCAATGTAGGCTATTTTTTTTTCACTGGTTTTGTAGGTTGAAAGGTCATTGATCTGTTTACATGTGTGTTGGTTTGTATGAAACATTCATAAGAGACAGATGAAAGAGTCCATTGCCTATTTTTCTGTTTGATGACGGGAAAAGCCAGATCAAACTTATATTTTCATGAATTAAGGATATTTTACTTTTCTATGTGAGATATGTGTGTTAACGAGCATAGTTGTGATTACCTCCTTTAAATCCAGTTGGTGTTTAATTTTATCCATCGCCCCCTCTTCTCTCTGTGAAATGTCTTGGCCTCGGTAGGACAGTGGATAGCGAATTGGCCCTAAGATCTGCAGGGACCATTCTGTTGAGGGTTCGAGCCCCGCCGACGGCGTCATAGCCTGAAGGAGGACCTCAAAGCTTGAGATCAACTTGATCTGGACTGGCTATAGCCAAAAACTATACCAAATCTTTGCAAAATGTAGATTATGATATATCTCTGGAGGCAATCAGCCAAAGTTGTTCACATAAAAAAAAACCTTATTGACGCAGATGGATAGAACTTCGATTAAATTTCAGAGCTTAGGATTTGTAGCGCTCATATTTGCTACTGAGTCACCTGGTTCCACCATTAGCACCTCGCTTTCCTTCTCTCTCTCTCTCTCTCTCTCTCTCTCTCTCTCTCTCTCTCCTCCCTCCCTCCCCCTTTATCTAATCGGAAGCTTTCTCGAATATAAATACGATCATATTAACCCACATACCGTTCATGACGCAGGATGCATCGCCATTCGCATGCGCTTAGCGAAAAAACGGCTAAAAAGTGGTCTGGACACGTTTTCCACATATTACCGCCTCAACTTCATAAAGGAATGAAAAGGAGCAAGAAATTTTGTATGATATAAGGTTGATCGATGTATTGAATTATTTATATAAATACCTTCCTTTTCAACCTTCAAGTAATTTTTTACCTGCTTTACAATAGGTATCAGGGGGAGCAGTGGCTCATCTGGTAGGCCAGTTGGCTACCAATCAATGGTCCGAGGTTCATATTCCAGTCCGGGCCAAGTCAATTTTTCATTGCTCCTCTGTGTCCACCCAGCACTAATGGGTAGCTAGGTCTGTTAAGACTCGGCGAAAGTAAAGGCATCGAAGAAAGCAATGGCACACTATCTTATAATGCCGTATGCCAAGAACAATCAGGATCTTAATCGTGGTTCCCGATGCTTGGACTAAGCATGGGACCCATTTTACTCTACTTTACAGGTGGACTTAAGAGACCCTATACCTGGTTCCCCAATGCTTGAACTAAGTGTGGGACCCACTTAAAAAAATTTTTTTTTACAGTCGGAATTACAATGGGATTATGCTTTTTGGCCTGCTTTACAATAGACACTAAGCACGTCGGAAAACCATACATTACAATGGGATTATGCTTTTTGGCCTGCATTACAATAGGCATTAAGCACGTCGGAAAACCATAAATTACAATGGGATTATGCTTTTTGGCCTGCTTTACAATAGACACTAAGCACGTCGGAAAACCATACATTACAATGGGATTATGCTTTTTGGCCTGCATTACAATAGGCATTAAGCACGTCGGAAAAATGGGATTATGCTTTTTGGCCTGCATTACAATAGGCATTAAGCACGTCGGAAAACCATAAATTACAATGGGATTATGCTTTTTGACCTGCTTTACAATAGACACTAAGCACGTCGGAAAACCATATATTACATGGGATTATGCTTTTTTTTTTTATCTCCTTGAAAGTTTTCTTGATTCAAAACAATAACAAATAAAGAAATTACAGTAAGAAATAGGCAAATATACAAACCCAGTGGATTCTCTTTTTTCTGATGATTTTACTTTGTTAAGGATATGCTTATTTCAAGATCTATGAGTTCAAATGTCTAACCAGTTTTATCAAGTCCTCCTTTCACATTGATTGTTTGTTTTTTATGCACATAGCCTGATCACAATAAAGTGATCTAGTCCTGGGCGCTCATGGCGGCTCTCGAACTCATGACAGAAAAGTGCACGCTTTCTTCACCTTTATGAGGTCAAATTTGCAACCAGCTTTATCAAGTCATCCTTATATGTTGATTATTTATTATGCATAAAGTCTGTACACAATAAAGGGATCTCAGGCTTTCAGGCCGCCTCTAGTCCAGGGCACTGCTGGCGGCGCTCGAACTCATGACAGAAAAGTGCACGTTTTCTTCACCTTGTATGAGGTCAAATTTCTAACCAGCTTTATCAAGTCATCCTTATATGTTGATTATTTATTATGCATGAAGCCCGTACACAATTAAGGGATCTCAGGCTTTCAGGCCGCCACTAGTCTAGAGCAATGATGGCGGCGCTCGAACTTATGACAGAAAAGTTCTTGCAAAAGCGTGTTCGCTTGCCTCTGTGCCACCAAAGCCCCCTGTATGCTATTGTTGCACGGTGAGTATATTGTGACTTGCAGGTAAATGCTATTGTCGAAAGATAATCGACGCCAGCTGAATGCGAATTTGCCTTTTGTAGAGCTTGTCTGTCTAATAAAAACAAAACAAAACAAAAAGCCTAGTCTAAATACCTCTAACTGAGAGAGAAGAAAAGTATGACATTATATTTGGTTTTGAATTGGTTTTAAACAAAGTTTTCAACTGAGGACACACTTTGTACTTCTTTTTCAAAATTGAATTTCTAATCCCTCTAAACCCAATTTTTAGCATAGAAGTTTTACATATTTATGAAGCAAGGTCATTCTCTTTGACGAGGGACATTTTGGTAGCTCAGACATTTTTTGCCTAGAGAGGAGAGCTTAACAAATCTAAAAATACGAAACCAAAAGTTAGCCCTGTACTGAAATATAGCTAGTCGATCACAAGTCAAGGTATGAAAAATATAATGACCTATTAAGCTTCTCTTTTTCAATGTAATCCTTTAAGCCCAGGCCTACATTAGATTAGATCTAGTCTAGATCTAGATAGAGATCTAATGTATCATAGTCTAGAATAATAGCAACCTTATTAAGATCTGGTCGCTAATCATTCTTTTCCCTGTACCTGTCCTATTCTTTGATCGACTCCGATTGATTAGTGAGATAAATGTAGAGTGTACTATTCTCATCTATCACAATTTCTCTTGATTTTCATCATGTTTTTTTTTGTTGTTGTTGAAGGCATAGACGACTTAAGCAGTATAATACATGACCCATAAGTATGAAATCAATAATCAGAACGTATCACAAAGCCTTAATAATAACAGAAGAAGATTTGAAACATTGTTTTGAAAGACATTTATTCCCTGTTGCCTTCTGTATTATTGTCATGAAATCCAACAAATAAAACGATTGAATTACAGTAAACAATATAAATAAGCATAATATATGCTATAGAATTGTCTGCCCTGCTTAACAAGAAAATGATAAATTAAAAAAAAAAAAATCAAGAAAGTTACATCTCATTTATTTAAAAAATATTTTTAATGAGCGCGATACGAAATAGGTGGGGAAATAAAAGCGTCCTTTTTTTTTGTAATCGTATGCCCCTCCTAAATTCATGGAATAAGGTTTACTGTGAGATCCCACCCTCAGGCTTATTAATATGGAACTGATAAACTACAATGAAATATACAATGAAACAGTCCAAGCAATTTTGCATTACTTTTTAACGACAATGATAATAAACATGAAAGAGATAATTATAACAATAACAATGATAACATAATGATGTTATATTATACTGAATTTATCCTTATAGTCATAATTATGGTCATTACATTATTTTGGTTATTAAGATTATTTCCTGCTCTCTCTCTCTCTCTCTCTCTCTCCCCTATTCCCTCCTCATTATCATTTTACCTTTCAAAAAATATTAAAACACTATTTCACAACTTGACAAATTCAGATTTTACTTCTACGCGACAATTTTCATCTTTCATCCAATCCAACCAAACACTAAGAAGCCAGTAGAAATCTTCTGTACACCAATAAACACTTTATACTCACATAGTACAATAAGACGGTTTGTATTTATGTAACTTTTGATTGCTTTGTTTGTATACGAATAAAAATAGACTTAACTGTAATGAAGCAGTGAAATGAAACTGCTCGTCGTCAGAATTATGAACTAAGAATGTAGCTTTCTTAAAATTCTATAATGCTCTCTTTAACATCTCAAGTTAAATATAAGTGTAATCATTAGTTAACTAGACTTAGTATTTTCAGCTGCAATTCTTTTTTCTTCCTCATTACTAAAGAGAATTTTTCAGAATCACCATAAAAAGTACCAGTTTTTTCACAAGTGCGTTCAAATTTTAGAAAAGCATAACATATCTCGTTTGTAATTTTAGTTATTTTTCTAGAGCTTGCTCAGGATTGTTCTGTAAAATAATAATATATGGTTTAAGGTGATTGAAATCTATCTAGATCGATCTGTAAAGTAACAGTGTAGGGTTTAAGGTGATTGAAATCTATCTAGATCGACCTGTAAAGTAACAGTGTAGGGTTTAAGGTGGTTGAAATCTATCTAGATCGATCTGTAAAATAACAGTGTAGGGTTTAAGGTGGTTGAAATCTATCTCGATCGATCTGTAAAGTAACAGTGTAGGGTTTAAGATGATTGAAATCTATCTAGATCGATCCGTAAAGTAACACCGTAGGGTTTAAGGTGTTTGAAATCTATCTAGATCGATCTGTAAAGTAACAGTGTAGGGTTTAAGGTGTTTGAAATCTATCTAGATCGATCTGTAAAGTAACAGTGTAGGGTTAAAGGTGCTTTTTACATCTAACAAAGGGCAGGAACCTTTACGTTTCCCTCATGACCTATTCTCTGATAATTCTGATCTTCCAGTTCGGGACTATCATCTCGTGTCCTATTCTCTGATAAATTTTGATCTTCTAGTTCGGGACTTTGATCTCTTGTCCTATTCTCTGATAATTCTGATC
>BLXT01006675.1:98364-112574 GCA_019648995.1 Plakobranchus ocellatus | reverse complement strand
GCCCCATCATACTCAAAGGTTAATGAGACAGACTCTGGCCAATCATACTCAAAGGTTAATGAGACAGACTCTGGCCAATCGTACTCAAAGGGTTAATTGAACAGACTCTGCCCGATCATACTCAAAGGTTAATGAGACAGACCTTGGCCAATCATACTCAAAGGATTAACAAGACAAACTCTAGCTCATCGTACTCAAAGGGTTAATTGGACAGACTCTGCCCCATTTTCTCAAAGTTTTAATGAGACAGACTCTGGCTCATCGTACTCAAAGGGTTAATGACATAGACTCTTGCCCATCTTACTCAAAGTCAAAGGGTTAATGAGATAGACTCTGGCTCATCGTACTCAAAGGATTAATGAGACAGACTCTGGCCCATCGTTCTCAAAGGGTTAATAAGACAGACTCTGGCCAAACAAACATATACCACCATAATTAACTGCACATAGTTTTAATTTATGGTGACCCTTCTTGGGTTAAAGCCCGGTAACACGGCAATTTTTTCCTACAGAACCACGGAAAAGCTTTTAATATTTTGCTTATGTTTTGTTTTGTCATATGTCGTTTCCTGTGGAAGCAAGTCTGATCTCACCTCAGAGGACAGTGTCATTTTCACCAGATATCGACAGCATAAACGATTACTTTTCATGTGAAAAAAAAAGGTATGTGTTGCATTTACGTGCACATACTGATAACTCCATCAAGGCAGATCAGATAAATATACACTGTAAATTTCTCCAGGGGTACCGAACAGTTTGAGGTAGGGTCGACAGATAAAATTTTTCTTCCCCGTCTTCCCTTACCGCACATTCTAGACAAAAGCGATGACTTATTCAATTTATTATCTTCCTCTTATTTGATTTGGTTCAAGACTTAAAAACACTAAATAGGGCCAGTAGAATTTTGCAAAGACACTTCCCATTTCTGAAGATTCTGACAAAAAAAATTCATTTGCAGCAGTTTGCATATTCAATATCCTGAGAAAGAATAAGACTACCTTCCTGTCAAACAGTTTGCAGACGACAATAGAGTTCAAATATAGGCTTGTTCTCTGTATATATGTCAGAGAAAAGAATTGTATAACAAAGATAGGGAACTTTGCCATCAATGATTATATTCAGAGCCCCTGTGACGACTTGCTGGTGGGAGGGCGAGATTTCCTGCCGTGTGAGGCACTTTTGCCAGGTGGACGAGGATTGTGGCGTGGGCTGGCAGAAGTCACGCTGCCTCGGCTTTTCGGCAGTGGGGGTTTAGCACTGGTCGGAGCCATTCGACTCGAGCTGCGATTGTCCTGAAATGTTGCAGATTTTAAAAGAAAATCTTTGTTAGTGTCAGAAGAAGCCTAACTGGTAAAAGGAAAGTTGAAAAAAACCAACAAACTAACACACACAGGATAAGTGATCCACGTAAACTCAAACCTTATAATTGATATTTTCCTTCTTCAAATTCAAAGTTTTGGATTCAATGGAAGGAGTTTGCATTACCGAGCTGATCAAACTAAGTGCACCCCACCAAGGTATAATTTGGCTAGAAAGAAAAAGTTAACAATCATGGACTAATTTCAACAGAAACCTCAATCTTTGAACGGCATCAAATTTTTTACTTCCTTTCACATTTAGCCCAAGTAAAAAGTAAATGAATGTGAGTGAATCAGGTATTGAGAAATGTATTGCAGCATTTATATTTTTATCATTTTCAATCTAGGGCAATAATTGCCTCTTCCTTTTCATTCTAAAATAACAACAATTTGAACGCTTAACAATTTTTTAAAAAAGAAACCATTAAATTAAAATCCAGCATATTGTTCAAAAGAAAAGGTTTATACTTTGTTTTTTTTATTCAGTGTTGCATCCTTAATTTTATTTTCTGTTATGTCAACCAATTATTATATTTGTCATAACAAGTTAATCTTTCATTCAAAAAAAAAAAAAAGGTTCTTATCTATCCATCACATCTAGATTGATTGACAGATAGTAAAACATAAAATTTAGAAGCAAAAAAACCCCCCAAATTTTGAAAATATAAATGTAAACTGTATGTCTGAATGTAACAATATTACATGCATGCATATGACTGCGTATATGAAAGATAAAGTAGAAAATTCCATACACTGGGAAAAAAAATTGCAAAGCTTATTAATGAGGTGAAAAAAAGTATTACTTCTATCTATAGATAAAACATAGGACTGGAGAAACAAATCAAATATTGAATGTGCAGAAAAGACGAAAGAGTGGAAATTTATTGGACGACGAACATGCAACAAATCAATATCAAATGACTCCCTCTGCTCTAAATTAAAAAAAAAAAAAAATGAAGATCTAAAGGCGTGATGGATAAACTGAAGCATTTTTAATAGAAATGTAAAAACAATTTGTTTTATACCAGTTTAAACCTAAACCTCAGATGGCATAAAAACTTAAACCACACCAATATTTAAAAGTAGAACTGCATGGCATAAAACCTCATTCCATGCTACCAGTAATTAAATGACTAATATGGCAATAGCAAGTACGGCAATTTCAGTGCAATGAAATTATAGTAAAACTAGCGACCAAAAAGGACCAGCCATAACATGAGTCTCAAGATGATCTCAGTGATTTATTTGGTAAACACATTTTGACTGTGGTGGAATCCATTTTTTCCTCAGTTTCATCAATTTTGACTCATTTGGCTACGACATTTGGGGTTTTGATGCATGCAGACAAAGAATAAAACTATCCCTCATAAAAATGGAACAATAGATCTAGGTCGCGAGATTGTATCTCCTCTTTATATCCTAAGTAGTAAATTCCTTCACTCAACAGTCTAGGGATTAATAGTAGAAATCCAAAGCCACAGAAAACAAGGTTGGGGAATTAAGGTCAAGGCCAAACGCGCCTCTGATCAAACCAAACGACAGAAGTTGAGACCCATAGTTGTTATCTCCAAGATGGATTCTTTGCTACAGGAAAACAAAGTGTAATATTGCAAGGAACAACCAAGAGAAAAAATTTATTCAAAGCAAAAATCTGTAGGCCTACTGCATATCAGCAGCTGTCTTTCGTTTCTCCCCACCAAGCGCCCTTTCATCAGCACAGAACCAGATCCTTTCAAACTCACTCTAGCTACATCTTCTATTATCATTTCAACTCTGTGCCAACAAAAATTGCTTGCCTTTTCTTTTAAAAAAATGGGCTACACGAAACAGTAGGAATGTTAAGCTCTATAGTACTGCAGTAGGCAGATGAAGAGCATATTCCACAGTCTCAAACCTATGATGGATACTGCGCTTCATTTGCCTACGGCAGTGTGCATGCTGTTTAATGTATAGTGTGAAGAATGATAGAGATGTATTTGTTTTTCTTGTTGAGAGCACACGTTATGATCTCGATGGTGCGTAACTAGAGAAGTTAGAGCTACATACAGTGCAGTTTGTTAGACGGAAAGTAACAGACAGGACTAGGCTTGGGCTTACAGTCCTCACTCAAGAGTTTGTAAATGTTTGTTTGTCCACTCTAGGTTTTATTCTTTTTTCCCAGCTTTTGTGATTCTTCAATTTTTCATACTTTTTTTTTCAGCTGTAAATGAACTATGAAGACACCAACAGTTGCTATGTGGTATTTGCAGGATTATTTTGGCTAGGCCAGGAAATGGTAGTAAAAGTAACAACAGATTTATGAAACATGTAACACTAGTCTCCAGACATTTATTTATGTCAAGTCTGATAGGAACAGGAAACAAAATAGGTTACAATTGAATATACTATTTAAATAGGAATATGGCCAGGTTAAACTGAGCCTCTATCAGAAATGGGTCTAAAGTCTTGCCCAACAAATAATTGAGTTTCCATTAATCTAACACCATAAATGCTTTCCAAACACTTTTCTATGCTAACCATAAAGAAATACATTGCTGTTTCTCGTGCCAAGGGGATAGGTATCCAAGCTACACAGGTCGTGGGCTTGAATCTTACCAAACATGCTTAGATTTTTGTTTGTCTTTGGCAGCCCTTTTCATTTCAAAGCTTTCTGTTTAGCCACTGTAGAGCTTAAAATACTCTCAGCATAATGTGAGGCATTTTTTGTCCCTCAGGTAACAATTTTCTTGATGCTGCTCGAGTATCAGTCAACATGGATATGTTTGGCCACAGTATAAATGTAATATCTATATGGGCAGAGTTGCAGCAAGTTTTATTTTAACATGCACGGGACCTAATTTCTACCACTGGTGTAATCCAGGAAGTAACATTTTTTTTTTCCCATGGCCAATTTTTTCTGTTCCCGTAAAATGTCTCAATATTGGCCGCACAAGAGATGTTTAAGCAAGCACCTTTTGTACACTGGCTCTCACTGTTTGATAGCCCGAAGCTTTGACCGAAACCTGATTTCACCTGGCTATACCGCACATACAAGTCTTGAGACCAGTTTGACTGAGTCGATTATCCTATTTTAAATATTTTAAACCAATGAAACAGCATGGAACATTTTTCTGTGAGGTTTGCATGAGTGAAAACTGGGTAAAAAACTGTTAATTCTGAGATAAGATTTTCAAATTTTTGGCAAAAAGTGATGTCAAAGAAAAAACAAACTAAAATTGCTTTGCCCCCAAAAGTGTTACATGCAAGATCGGATTTATCAAGACTGGTCGCAAGATTGTACAAGGAAAGCAATGTTCGTGGGCGTCACCTTTCATTTTTGCTGAATCCATTTCTTCATTACTTTCACAAAAAATGAATAAACGAAAAAGACTAGGAGAATATTAATTATGCTTATGTTTGCATTAAAGCATTTTACTCTTGAATTTTTAGAGAAAGTTTCCAGACATAGAACAAATGGTTCTTGTCCCGGATGAATAAAGCAGTGCAAAGAATTTCTCATGCCTGTCCTCCAAAAAAAGTTTTTCCCCGGCTAATCGCATTCCCTATAAATACATTATATATATATATATATATATATTTATACACACATATCATAGGATAGGAACATGAGAGAGAGAAGGCTGAGAAATCCACAGCTGGAGGGAATGCTGGGTTAAAATGTTGGCCTTGAAAATTATTGATGATTTACACGATTTCCCCCATTAAAAAAACTTAAACATTCATGATTTTTAACAGAAAGGCTTACATTGCAGTGAATGAACTAAATTTAAGAATATCTCAAAGTTTTGACAATATGAAGGGGAAAAAATGGGGGAACGGGGTGGGATTGAGCACATCTGAGACTCTAAGAGTGAAAAAAATTTGCATTTCTCATCCATCCCTTTCTTTTCCCACAAAGTGAAAAAATAAATAATGATTATACTGCACAGAGACTACAAAACAGAAGCTGATCTGCTTCTTTAGCCCAAACCAAATAAAATAAAATAGAAAGAGAGAGAGAGAGAGAGAGAAAGAGAAAATACCAAGAGCATCTCAGCAAGCAGCCAAAGGAATAAACCTCAACTGCTAGGCCATATGTCTTGAGACCAGTTCTTTAGTGTCAGAAGTCCCTGATAGAAACAAAACTTTGAAAAAAAAAGGCTGTCAGCGTAAGTTTCTTTCTCCCCTTTTACAAATTCCTTTTTGAAATAGTACAAAAGCTAATATCTCAGATAAGAATCAATATAATCTTTTCCAAATTTCACCACTGCAAAGCTCTCAGAATTGAGTTGCACATGATGTAAATTATTCAAAATATTTGTAGTATGACTTGTCTCGAAATCTGAATGAACCTCAAGACATATGAAAGTGTTTTGGTTTTTTTTTTTTTACAATTCATTGATGATAGATCTTCAAAAAGTTTACAGTATTACTGTCAAAAGTAAAACTGCAGCTTAAAACGCTGTTTACGATAAATATTTCATGCCATGACATGACAATTTTCAATCTTTTTCCCTGGATTAATGGAATCCGACTGAGATAAAGGGGGAAATTTGAACCAATATTTAATGTCTGAACAGTAAAAATACTGAGGATTCATTCCTTTGACCACATGCACACAGGCAGGGATTCCCACCCCTGCTCAGTGGCAATGCTCTGACGACACACACAGCCATGCTAGCTTACCAACAGCTTCATTGGGGGATGAGAGGGGCTATGGGTGGAGAGAGAGAGAGAGAGAGAGAAAGATAGGAAGAGAGAGAGAGAGTGAATTTTAACTACTTTAGTGATGAGAATGAGTCAAATTTTTGGAAACTATAGGGAAAAATTTATTAGAAAGATTTTTTTTTTTTTTCTACCAAAAGAGCAAAAGAATGTCAGAATGACGGAGAGGATTTGCAGAATTTGAATCTTTTGCTCTAGGGACTTGATTAATTTATGCGAAGCTTAAGTGAAAGCAAATATTTATACTAAATGCCAGAGAAAAAAAATCATTAATAACCCTTCAAACAAAGGCAAATTTTTTAATCTGAATTTTTCCTGCATTTTTGGGTTGTTTTTTTTAATTCGCTGTTTTTTTTATAAGACCTTGATTAAAAAAATAAAAAATCTTATTATGGCAATTTCATTTAAATATGATCATATCATTCATTTCACTTTTTTTTTTTTAATGAGTTTTCTCTCGACCTTTCTTCCCTGAAATAAATTCAAGTGGAAATGCATTTCAAAGTTGCTGGATCATGTGAATAATTTATGTAAACGTTACTTTTTCATCAGATCCACTGTGGGTATTTAGCTTTCAACAACCTTATGCTTTGTCTAGGGTGCAATAGCTACAGCTACCCTTATGAGGAAAGGAAAACATGACTCAACAATCCTGGCAATGCTGAGCAAACTGACCAGGTCACACAGCTAGATGTACCTGAGGGACTGACTGGGCCAGCTGCTTGGCTCCACCCCTGCTGACCGCACCCCTGAATGATGGTGGAGGCGGAATGAGTG
The DNA here is from genome assembly GCA_019648995.1 of Plakobranchus ocellatus. NCBI lineage: Eukaryota > Metazoa > Mollusca > Gastropoda > Plakobranchidae > Plakobranchus > Plakobranchus ocellatus. The sequence continues at coordinate 105,736 of BLXT01006675.1, read as the reverse complement.
GACCAACATCCTCTGCCTCGTCCACCTCCTCTATTGGGTCCTGCATGATTCCTTCCCCTTGTGAGTGGCCGAGAGTTGTGTCCATGCCCTCTCCCTCCTCCTCAAGCGAGGCCCCCACCAATCCTCCTCCACCTCCTCCTCCACTGCTGCCCCCATGGCTACCTCTGTGGCCTGGCCTCGCAGACTTAGTGGCACCATCTCTGATCTGCACAGCAAATCCACTGATGGATGGTGGGCCCTCCTCTTCTTCCACATTCTCATCCACATATCTGTGAAACACAAGGGTTTAAGTCAAAATGTGATCACATATAGGTTGCTAAGATGTTTTTTAAAAATCTTTTTCCACATTATTGGAAAGGTACAATTTTCTGGCTTTTATCTATGTCTCTCTTCTCTTGGATTTGCTTTTTTTTTTTCTCTACAGATTATAAAAGTAGTCATCTCTTTTTAAGCAAAAATAAAAAAAGAGAAAAAAAAAAGAAAAGAAAAAAAAAACAAAGTTTTTTTTCGCTTACAATTATTTTCAGACAATTGGATACATTTTCTCAAAATTTTTACTTCTTGCTTTTATTATTTGGTGCATCCCAATGGAATATAAAGGCTCCCTCTTATTAATATTAATATTATAACCAAATTTATTCAAGCGTTTTAATCTACACTATGAATTGTCTGAGAAATTTTTTTTTTGCTTTCTCTTAAAAAAAATCAATCTTTTTTTGTCTTCTATAGGCTTCTGCTCGACCATTGTTTATGGCAGATCTCTCCAATGAGTCTTTTCCACACTTGCCTTACTCACAGTCTCCGATCATTTGTCAAAGTATACTTATGATTACATTTAGTCTCTAATCTTATTGATTTCATATGGTTCCCAGAGCAGTTTAATTCTGATTTTGATAAAGCGCCTTCTTTACACATCACATAACAAACCTGTGGTTTGAGACCAAAAGTGTTATGAGAGGTAAAGAAGGTGCATTATCAAAATCAAAATTAAACAGCACCGCTACACACAGCAAGACTAGCAATGAATGCTGAGATACAAACCCGCAGGCTAGATTAAGAAACTATCTGGTTTATTTCTTAATGTCTCACCTGGAATCGGACACCTGCGGGGTGCCCTTAGAGTACCTCGGTGCTGGCGGCACTGCGGAGCTGATGCGTGAACTTTGGCCTCCTTGACCCTGCTGTAGTAAAACAGCAAAGGTCAATCAAGGGTCATCAGGTGGTAAGAGTTGCCAAACAACAATTGAAAACATTGAATAGTTTCTAAGCAATTTCTTTGTTTAAGTTTGATCTCTCGAGAACGCAAGATAAAATGAATGTTTGATAAGACTATAAGATTTAAACTTTTCTTGCAAAAATGTAAAAAAATGTATGGCCAATATTTGGATTCAAAACATCAAGCTCCCCCCCCCCCATTAATTTGGCTTTGCTTGTAGGAATCTTTCCGTTTTGCCTCAGCTCAGAAAGTGAAGCTCGCTGGAAGGGAATGGGGAATATCTAACTATCTAACCTGCATGTGTGGGTGAAGAGGAGCAGCAAACCCTCGCGGGGGCGGAATATCTGAAGGGTTCTCGGGTTTGGGTGGGGGGGACTTGCTCTCCTTCCGATCTCGATCCTTCTTCTTCTTCTTTTTCTTCTTGTCCACGCGGTCAAACATGTCGAGGTTGGGAGGCTTGGGCGCGTTCTGTAGTGGAGTGAGGGCAGGGGGAGGGATGCGACGTCCTTCTAACACACCTGGACAAGAAAAGCAAGTGTATATTAGTGCATCAGCAAGCAACAAACATCTGAAGATCCAACAAATGGGTCGGAAGTCGCATTTTAATCAGTTTTGATTACTGAAACAGAATGGAATGTCTTCCTGCAATCTTTGCAATGGTGAAAACTGTAGATGTTTGTATCGACTCTGAGCCGAGATAGAAGAGGTTTAAAATTTTGGAAAAAGATACAGAAAAATTACAACAACAAAAAATTTTAATTTAAAAACTAGTTTGTTTTTTTAAGTTTGACTTGCAACATCTGTCTCAACCTGACTGGTGTCAAGCTGGAGTTGATATTTTATATTTTAAGTATTTCAACTTTCTCAAAAATTCATCTATACATCAAAATGAGAAGTTGGGTTTTGCTCAAACAATATAAATGATGAGTGGCTCACTGAGCAAAGCAATCAACTGAGAATCTGGAGATTAGAGGTTCAAATCCTGACACAAAAAAAACCTGGAATCTTGGTCATCTATACAACTTTGAAAATGACAACACAGTATGCAGTGATACACGTCAAGAATAAAATAAGCCCTGCCCTTCTTCACTCCTCAACATTACAGGCTTCCTAAATAGCTGGTTGCATAAATGACAAAGGATAAGAAAAAAAAGGAATGACAAAAACAAAACCAGTTTTTCCTGTATTCTGACCATGCTATGGCATCTAAAAACCCAGCAACAAATTTGCAAATCTGTATCTTTACACCAACTGATCGTTTTCCAACAGTTTACTCAAAAAAAACATTTCTTTTGTTAATGCATGTTTGTGTATGAAAAGGTTTGATCTGTACTATTTTTTCAAAAAAGAAACTATTAAATAAAGTAAAGCCTTATGATGACAAAATAATGGACTATGTTTCTGCTCTAACCTGGAGGCTGATTCCCTCCTGATGACGGCCGTTCTCCTTGACTGCGGCTGCTGTGCTGCTGCTCGGAGCCCTGGCTCGGTGGACTCGGATCACGGACTGTCGGAGGTGTCAGCTCCCGTGGAGCCGCAGCGGGAGGAGAGGCAGCTGGTGGTGAAGGTAGAACCTGTTGTTGCCTCAACATGTGAGGCCGTTGTGGGGTGCTTGAGGGAGGGGAGGGAACTGCAGATGCTGCAGGACCAACATTGCCACCACGCTGCGGCCTATACACTGGCGTAGGAGGCACCCGAGCCTGCGGTCGATGCTGCTGCTGCTGCTGCTGGTCCAGCTGACGCTGATTGTTGTTGTTCATGTTGAGGTTGGCAATGTGCCGTGGTGACGGCCCAGATCCTGCGTCCTCATACTCCATCTGTTGCTGCACCTGGAGATTTTGCTTGTTTTGTTGTTGCCTCTGCTGCTGCTGCTGCTGCTGTTGGTGGTGGTGTTGATGGTGCTGTTGCTGTTGCTGTTGTTGTTGGCTAATGTTGTTGTTTTGATTGTTCATTTGGGTTATGTTCATGTTGTTTACATTGTTGAAAAACCCTTGCATTTGCACCTGAGGAATTCGTTCAAGGAATAATTATAAATGTTCCAGCAATTTATTACATACTGGTACTGTTTGTTCAAGGAATAATTGGAATAATTATAAATGTTCCAGCAATTTATTACATACTGGTACTGTTTGTTCAAGGAATAATTATTAATGTTCCAGCAATTTATAACATACTGGTACTGTTTGTGAGGCAATCACATTGTTACTGGCACAGGTCAATGTAGATAATTTGACCTTAGAGCCTTCCGGAAAGGTAACAAAGTTCTTTTTCTCAAGTTATAATTTTTTATGTTTGCACATTTTCAAACCAAAGTGATCAATGGAAAACAATGACAAAATTGTTATAGTCAAGTGTTTTAAAAATCGAGGAATACAAAGTGTGTTCTTTATGTACGAATTCTTTAAACCCCTTGACTTCAATGGAGTTGACTTTGTCCTCTTAAAAAAAAACCCTAATTTATCAATTTTGTCTAGTGTTGCCTTGGGCTTCTGGTGTATAGATACGGTTATACAACATATGACTAACATACAATATTGATCTGTGCAAAGAGGTCTTCAATCCTTAAAGGCAACCTTCAGCGACTTGGAGTGTGCTATGGTTGGTGCCTATCAGTTATTATACACATACAGTGGTTTGAAAGAGCCACATTTTCTGTCTCTCTCTCTCTCTCTCTCTATCTCTTGCTCTCTTATTATCTTTCTCTCTCTCACTCTCACTATCTCTCACCCCTGAGTTTGGAGGATAAGCTGGTGGAGACGGGACGCCCATCAGGTGTTGCGGCCGGCCCCGTGGAGGTGGCCGCGGCCTAGGGGTGGGATGTGCCTGTTCTGAAGGCCCTCTAGAGGGTCCCTGCACAGAGCCTTGGTCACCCTCGTCTTCAATGTCCGAGACATCCATGCCACCAACACTAATCTCATCATTTTCATCTTCAAACATGGGCTGAAAGTTAACATAAAGAAACAAAACATTTTTTTTCATAGAGCCAAAAAAAAACCCCCAATAAAATAAACTAAAGATCCAAATTTTCAGCAGTTTGAGGTAAAATGAATTGGGGCTGAGAATTTAAAATAATGAAAAAAAAAGTACTAAAAATTTGTATTTCAAACTTAAGGAACAATTGAAAGATTTCCGTAAAAAACAAGACAAATAAACAAAATCTTAAGCCATTTCAGGCAATTGGCTAAAAATATCTTTCATTCTCTTAACTATTTTTTTTTAAATAAGTGATACAAGGACTTCAAAGTTTTTTAGTTAAAAGAATAAAAAAAAATTGTTGATGCTAAGCGGAACAGAATTTCTTTTTTTGTTGTTGTTTGTTTCAGTCAAAAGTCTAAAATGATTGAAGGAAAGTTTTTAAGAGATGGACACAAAATGTCATAGTAGTTTTAGTGCAGAAAGACTAATGTTTTGGGGTACTTTTTGCAACATGGAAAATCTCTTAGCTTTTATGAGAATCAATCAACATTTTTTATATATGGAAAATGTAAGCCTTTATGACAGTAAAACAGAGAGAGAATTTACCCTTGAAGATTCTGTCATCATTGTGTCCTCCCTGCCATTCATATAAATATCCCCTGCTGACATCCGCTTGTTTGACGTGTTCACCATCACCTGTAGATATCAAAGCGTTGACAAAGGTATATAAATATTAGCTGTGGATTATGATTACACTGAGAAACCCCAAACAATTGTTATTATATTTTATTCTTCATATAACATATAACCTACCTACAACAAATTGATCACAGGCTTTAAGGCCACCATCAAGCCAGGAAGCTGGTAGCAGGCTGAAACTCAAAGCAGAGCTCAGCGCAGGTTTGCTTGTGATCTCAGGCTTTCAGGCCCTCTGTGAGGCCAGGGCACCAGTAGCAGGGCTCAAACCAGCCACAGAAAAGTTCGTGCAAAGCTGAGGATTTTCTATCCAAATTTGTTAGTCAGTCTTTTATTCTTATTCCAGGCAAAATGAGGAGAGAAAATATTTTTTTTTCAGTCTCTAAATCTTGTAAATGAGTGAGATTTGAACATCGTCACATCTGTCATTTCATAAATTTTGGATGAAACCACTCACAGATAATCTTTCTTTCTTTCCTCCACCACTTGATGCTGCTCTCTCCTCTGACTGGTGCATACGGCTGTTCCACTCTCGCTCCCGCTCCCTTGCCCGCTCTCTGTCTGCGCTGGTCAGACTGTTTGAGCGCCTTGCCAGCATGCGGGAAGAGCGAGGTCGCTTGGGTGGGTGTGGAGGGGTGATAGGGGTAGACTGGTTGGACCTTGTGCGAAAACTCTGTCCATGTTAAGATAGACAATTTGAGCAAATTACTGAAATACCATATTGAAAATCAAAACTTTTACACAATCATCATTTTTAGGAGGCTTGCTGGATTTTTAAGTCAGCTCTCAGAGGACTAAATGCAAGAAAACTTTTTGCAAATTAATTAATAAATGCAAACGGTATTTTTTCTTTTCAATCCTGATGGATTTGACTTATTCCATTATGTACTTGTTTATAAATAGAAAGTTGCTTCTATCATTGAAAAGGCTGACCTAGCTGTATTTAATGTAAAAATTCATTCACTGAATCGAAGCAATAAACCCAAACTTAAAATATCTTCCATATTGTGGCTCATTAGCAAGGATTTATGAGATTTAGGCAGAGATTTTGTTTTCCATTTTATTTTTGATTACATAAGCAAACAACTTGAAATGAGCAGAGATTGCTTTCACGATATCAATATTTTATTCTTAAATCAAGAAGAGTGGAAAAATACATGATACAATCGACACTGCTTAAGTCGAAGCCGCTTAAGTCGATTTTCATTCAAGTCGATCTTTTATCTTGGAACCTCCCCCATAGATGACTCATTAAGAAGGGCCACCGCATAATTCGATTTTTATCTAAGTCGATCTTTTACTGTTCGGCGCCGCTCATCAAAGAACGCTTTTTCTCCGATATGCGTAATGCTAACCCTATGACTGTACAATTCACCCTGTGTTACACTTTCCATCGTTTTATTACAGTCGCAGTACGGGGCCACAGCGGGAAGTTTTATTTGTGTGTGTGTGTGTTTAAGGGATAAGGGGAGGGAGGGTGTTGCTCATCACAGGCCAACAGTCTAGTCTGGAGGCAGGCCTTGTTATTGATCTATTCACACTTATTACATCAGCGGCGACCCTTGTTTTGTCCTTGGCCGCGTTGGCTGGCTTTGTCTAAACTTCAAAGTGTTTCTCTCTCTCTCTGTCTGTCTGTCTGTCTGTCTCTGTCTCTCTCTCTCTCTCTCTCTCTCTCTCTCTCTCTTTCTTTCTTTCTTTCTTTCCCTCTAGCACTGGGGCAATGCGACTGTGACGATCAAGCATGCCGATCATTTCCAACAACGTATGTGTGCGTTTGTATGTTGTGGAGGGAGCCAGTGGCCAGCTGGCTTGGTTGGTTGGGAGGTGCGGGCAGTACTTGTTGAACAATTAGACTTGTCTTTCTAGGTCTAGTCAATGTTAGTTCCATGTAAATTTTTCTTTACCCCTCCCGAAACCATTACACCTCTACTCCTCACCTTTTCCTCAATTGAAGAACAAAGACCTTAGGGCCTAAAAAATTTCCACTGTAACCAACACAATATTTGTACTGATTTAGATCGTAGATACAATCTACAAACATGTACACTCCCATCCTCATTCGATCTTAGGCTAGAAGAAAAGGTCAACAGAAGGTCATCACTATGGCATATTCTAAACCATATTGAGACATAGATCTACATCGGAAACTTAGAGCAAGGTGACCAGAGTAGACTTTGCCACTAACACGCAAAATCGAACTTATTTACGAAGTGAAAAAAAAAAAAACGGTAGCAAACAAAAAAAAAAAAAATAATAAAACAAAAATAAACAATCAAAGTTCCGACGATAACAATAATAAAAATCAGAAGGATATTTCAACGAATTTGGTGTACTGGTGAATTCTGTTTAGACACCAGTGAAGAAGATGCATTTCCAAACATTTGAGCACCATGATATTGAGCAAGACCAATCACAACTTGATGACATTGAGAAGCTCAATTAGTTAAGTTTACAATTAGAGCCTCAAACATCCTATTTAATTGTTTAGTAATGAATATAAAAATAGATGAACCTGTGAGCGATTTTGGTGAAGGAAACTGGGGT